>CM068384.1:49729131-50028510 GCA_034770075.1 Aralia elata
ATAATCATTTATTACACTTATAAACAATTAAATTTAATTGTTTATCATTTACTATTTCATTTATTTAACAAACCTAAAATGCTATAAATATAACATTTTATTAAAAATGACCAAAATACCCTTATAAAATCTGAACATATCATATTAAAGGCCATTTGTCAATAAAATCACATTTACACAATTTTTAACTTAACATAACTTAATTTTCTCATTTATTTTTAACTTAAACATAGGCATGAAAAATATCAAAACAACTTATAAAATTTTTATTTTCTGAAAAATATCAATATATGATATTTTAGTGATGATGTATTTTTTCTGCAATTTTTCAATTTCATTTGCTATTTTTAAAATGTCCAAAACAGCCCAAAATTGTTACATTTATTATAAATTATCTTTATGTCCAAAAATTACGAACTTTTCAGGGTAACCTCCTGTTATCATTATGTAACTCCTGTAAAAATATTACAATTTTCTGAGTTGTACATAAAGAGTTATTACCGTTCACTTTTAAAAACACACTTTCTTCTAAAAGCCATAACTTGAGTTCTAGACATCCACAAATGCTCATCTTTGGACTGAAGCTTGATAACTTAGCATATTATTATTTCACAATAGACGAAACTGCCCCTGGATCAAACTAGCCATAAACAGTTTTATTTTCCAATTTTGCTTTAGCTGGACTGTTCTTGGTAAACGCCTTACCATTTCTTGCACAGTTAATATATTTGAGTGCTACTACTTGAGTTTGAAAGCTAACTGACATATCTAACACCTCTCTTGCACGGATCACAAAAAAGATGTGGTAGATTTTAAATTGTAACCTTTCAAAGTAGAAGAAAGCTAGGGTTTTTCTAGCCCTTAGAAAAACAAGTTTTTTTTCTTTCTTTGTTTAAGCTTTTTAACACCCAAAAAAAAAGGTTAGATCCATACAATGAAAACACTATAAAACTTGTAGATTCCAAGGTTTTGGAGTTCAAGAATATAACTTGTTCTTTTATCAAAAACAAACAAAAGGAGTAACTAAGTTAGGGTTTTATTACTTGTTCATATGGGCTATTTTTCTTCTTCTCTACGAAAATAAGAGATGAAGTGTGGTGGCACGGAATTCAAAAACTCCTTCCTCTTCTCCCCTCTTGTGGTTACCGAAATACTAGCCCTCTCTCTCTCCTCTTTTTTTCTTTTGTTAGCTTTTTAGAATAAAGAAAGTAAAACTTTGTTAACTAATGAATTAGATGGTATTTATATTTAGTAAATATGTATAGATATACCATATGTATATCTATAGTAAATCTCTCAACATCTTCTCTTTACTTGCACAATTTAACAAAATAATTTAGGCTAGGCTTTAAGGGTGACACATGGACTAGGGAGTGGTTAACCAAACTTGGACTAATAGAGATATGAAATAATTTTAATCACATGCCCCTTTCTACCTCCTTTTGGCCAGACACATTGTCCCATTTTTGCCCTAAATTTTTGATTTATTTTATTTGCTAAATTTTGCTAATTAAAGCTTCTAGAAAGTCCACTTGAATTGGGCTCAAGATTGGGCCATTTCCTTAATTGTTTGGGTTCTCTAATTTAATTGTTTGGGCCATGTAAATTAGCATGGTCCAACTCATAAATTTTATCTTACCCTAATTATTTAATTAGGGTTTCTAAATCCTACTCATTTTGGATTTTAAATAATTACTTATATAAGATTTTAATTATATAACCCAATTAGGTTTTCTTTAATTAGGTTAAAATAATTAATTAGTTGAGAATATGTCACATAAATCTTTTAGTGTTAGTTTACTAAGTACATAGCTTAAATTCTATGATTTTTCAATAACTATAACCCTATAGGTTTATTTAATTCTCATACCTAATAATGTATATATTAGGTTATATAACTTTTTTTTTCTCTTTATATAATAAATAAATATATATACATATTTATAATATATATTTATTTAGTCTCATACCTATTCCACGTAAGTCATAACATATTTATCATCATTGATAAATAATTATTATATTCATTTAATCACATATTCATTTACTATATGTCACAAAGTTTTCAATATCATTAATATTTAATTAATATATTTATTTACAATGTGACTTAAATTTCTGGCTATTACATTCTCCCCTCCTTATAAGAATTCCGTCCCCGAAATTTCACATAAAGTTACTCAAAAAGATTCGAATAATTCTTCCTAATCTTTTCCTCGAGTTCCCACATACCTTTCTCAGCATTGTGGTTCCTCCAAAGAACTTTGATAGAATGTATAACCTTATTCCTTAATTTCTGTTCTTTCCTATCCAAAATTTCTATAGGAGTTTCCTCATAAGATAAGTCCTTCTTGACTTGAATCGGTTCATATGATATAATATGTTTGTAATCAGGCTTATATGGACGCAACACTGACACATGAAACACATTATGAATATGTTCTAGTTCAGGAGGTAGAGCTACCTCGTACGCCACTTCGCCTATATTCTTCAATATTTCGAATTGTCCAATGAACCTCGGACTTAATCTCCCTTTCTTTCCAAACCTTATCTTCTATTTCCAAGAGATACTTTCAAAACTGCGAAGCTTCCCACTTCGAAGTCTCTTTTCTTGCGATGAAGATCTGCATATTTCTTCTGCCTGTCTTGAGCTGCTACTAGACGAGCTCTTATTACTTTGATAATCTCCACGGTCTGCTATACCAATTTTTGGCCCCAACAGTCTAACGTTCACCTACCTTATCCCAACATAAAGGCGTTATGCATTTTCTCCCATACAGAGCCTTCGTACGGTGGCATAACCAATGCTTGCGTGATAAATTATTATTATATGCAAACTCTAGTAATGGAAGATGATCCTCCCAACTTCCCTTGAAGGTCCATCCACACAGGCTCTGAGCATGTCTTTTAATGTCTGAATTATTCTTTTGCTTTGTGTTTGCCTCTTTTTAAGTCTTTAATAAAAGAGCTCTAACTCGTGGCAAGTGTACACGGTCAACAAGTAATACAAAGGAAGTAGAGTATCGTCCCACAGAGAAAAGAGATTAAATTAAATCACTATGCATCAATTCTATCACTATATTTATTTTGCCTAAACTATTAACTTACTTTTTGGGTGACAAAATTTATTTCTATATCAATTAATAACTCAATATGCAAATACTAACAAAATATATCAAGCTTAGAAATTAATGGGATCCTAACTTCATTTAATAGTTCATCTAATTACCACTATCATGCTAGTAAGTTCACATATCACAGAAAAGTAGCCAAGGACACTAAAATAGACTTAACCATTTGTCAATGCATTATGACCTACTTACATAACATCCATACTTGATAGACACCATGTAATCACCACTATAACCAAAATCACTATATTTCTATGTGAAATTGCAATTATATTGATTTTTAGCACAAGTCCTTAATTTTGACTCTTAACGGTGAAACAGTATAATTCTATCTGGTCCACAAAATATTAAGCTATTCAATTAAGCCTTATATTCGCAAGCTATCATGATTACAATCCAAACTTATATGTTATTTTTCAATTCCATACAAGTACTAAAATCGAATGGTGATCAAGTATTCACACATGCAAAAACAATCATGATAGAAATTCCTTATGATAAATAAATCAATCTAGCAATCAAGACTGTAATTAAACTACATATTACAATCCGTTAGAATCCCATAATGGATATTAGTTCATGTCTGAACCAAAAGCCATTATGGGATCAATCTTAAACATGGAGATTAGTCAAGCAATTGAAATAAGAAGAAATAGATTAATCAAACCCAATTGTGAATGAAATCCAAAGTAAGCTTACACCCACATCAAAATCCAAAGCTTCAATAAAAGTAATCCCCACAATATCTCTAAGTTCTCTCTAAAGAAAAATAGAATAGTAACAATAATCCCCCTCTATTCTAATGTTGCCCTAATTACATAAGATAAGCATTAAGTCCTTTTTCGTATCCAATTCTGCTTCTATTAGATAAACTACCGCGCCTAAACTGCCTTTGGCGCCCCGGCGCCATATCCAATTCATTTATAGCGCCTCGGCACCATATTCCAAAATTACTAAAAATGCCCCTAGCTTCAAGTTTAGTTCCCAAACACACCAAACCTAAAATGGACCCCTTGGTTACCCTTCCAATTCCCTCCTGCGCAACATAAACACACAAAAACGAATAAAATGAATAATAAAAATACTCAAAGATAACAACAAATTAAGCTCAAAAGCACTAAATTCGTAGGTATAAAACCTACTCATCAAATACCGCCCAAACTTAACCGATTGCTTTGTCCCCCAAGCAATGCAATTATGCAAATCACCCTAACTATATGAATCCTAATCAAACAACAAATAATGCAATATCCAACTTTGGCCTCAAAGATAATACCACTATTCAAATAGAGTATTCAACTAATGCAAGAGTTCCGACACAAATCAGTTAGCCAAATCTCACTTGTCAACACCCATGCTATATGCGAACCAACAGCTTCAGTCAATCTTAACTCAAATCACGAACTAAATCAATTTCTTAGAAAGAACTCCAGTTTTACTTAACTCTACCAGTGAACACAACCAATCTATCTACTGTAAGCAATTACTAAGCACAGGATTGTCACTAAGGTTTAATTACCACATTTAAATCTTTTTTTTTCAACCCTTCCCCAATTTTTAACTTTTTAGTGAGTGCATTTTATGCTCCGTCTCACTTTCTTTTGAACGAGTGCGTTTTACGCTCCATCTCGTTACATGTGTTTATGAATGAGTGCGTTTTACGCTCCATCTCAATCCACCACATGTTCCATTCTTTAATCGGTAAAAGTTCCAAAATTTTCCATTTTTTTTCCTTGGACTCCCCCCAAACTTAGGTCCTTGCTTACACTAGCCTTCAAAGAGGAATTCACCGATTTCATCACATTATTCCCAAAGTTCTTACCAGAAATAGAGTATGTAAGGAATTTGAATTAGATTAACCAATACCATCAATTTTTTTTTTTAGATTGCTAACATGAGTATTAAAACTAGCCCAAATTAACTCACTGTTACATCATCACTTCCATCAGCTTTCAACTCTAAGTGAATCTCAAATTATCAATCAATTCTCATCATTGGCCCAAAATTAAAGGACTACATCATTTATCGCTCGATTCATGCAGCTAAATGCAAAACACAACCTAAAATGCAATCCTAATCTATCAATGTAATGCAAACATAAGTATAACAAAACAAAAATGAATGCATCAATAACAACGTGCACCTACTCTATATGCATTAACTATCATAAAGTCAAACACAAAACAACAGAAAACAACCCCCAAACCTAAGTAAATTAATGCCCTCATTGAAAAAGCATAAATAAAAAAAATGAAGAATGGGGGACTTCCCTGAACAAACTACGCTGCAGGAGGAACCTCCTCATCATTCTGGTCCTCATCATCACTGCGCTCCAAATCAGACGGAGGGAACACAGGCAAAACAGGTGCAGATAGGAACTAACTGGAATCAACCGAAGGATTCAGCCGAGCAAACATATTGACCATGGAAGTGTTGAAAGAGATATTATACTCGTACATGGTATCTTGTCGCTCAGCCAAACGAACATTTTGGGCTTTGATATTGTAGAACCACCGATCAATCTAACGTTGGACCTCAAACGGGACTTCAAAACGAGGCGGTGCAGTATAAGAACTAGATGATGCAGGGTTAGGTGCTGGCTGAGCTGCAGGATCTGGCTGTGAAACTATAAATCCTAACCCACGCGGATGACTTTTACCTCTTGTCCATTTAACGGTATAGCGTATAATCATCTTGTGGTCCAGAACAGGCATAGGCGGCTGCATCATCTCATCATCCTTCCATTTGACCCCGCCCGTGCAAAAAAAAACAGAAGACCACAAATAAGAGAGGGATGTAGTAACCCACCAGTGGTACCACCCTCTGCAGTACGGATAATGGAGTTCCTAATAATAAGGCCAACGTTCATGGTCTTCCCAGTCACCAAACAATACAAAAGCACGGCTCTTTCCTTTGTCACATCGCTCACGTGAGTAGACGGCATTAGTTTAGCACACAAGAAATCATACCACGCCTTTCCATACTGACTGAGCCTGGATTGCGGAAAGTGCATGCTACCGCGCCCACGAGCTTTCCATGTTGTACCCGGCTGACACAAATTTTGAATTATCTGATCATAGTCAGGTCCATTACGCACAAAAGCTGTGTACTCATTTTGAGAACCCGAATCTGCCAAGTCATAGATGTGATTAATCTCCGACCAATCAAAATTCACAGTCTTTCCTCGCACTCGCACTGTAAACCCGTCACGGTCCTTAACATGCGCATAAAATTCCTTTACCACGGCTATAACTGCTGGATCCGGTTGTGCCGTGAACAAACCCCATCGACACTCAGCAATCATTAAAACCATCTCGCCGTCTTGTGCAGTTGGTTGTAACCCCCGTTCTGGAACTAATGGCCGCTGTGCGAATTTAAGATATCTATCTTGCGCTTCTACACTAGCAAATCGCTTCTTGTCAAAGGTCTTAGTTGGAGTAGAAGTAGATCCTTCCCCACGTTGTCTTTTGGATGCCATGGTTACCTAAAAGCAAGAAATAGCGTAATTCAGTCCATTGTACCATAAAATATTTGCACAACAAGATAGTCAACTAAGAACTAGTGCAATGATCATATAACAAGTGCATAGTGGAAACCCCCAAACGTAAGGTCTATAGTAATTTCATAGTGATTCAAGCCACATAAGTGTCATCATGCCCATAATTGCTACAAGAACCAAACGAGAAAGCAATGACAATGCCCAGCATTGAAACAAACATGCAAAGAGTATCAAACATATACCACTCAAGTTATACCATATTGCTCAGTTACCATGATGCCAAACTAATGTCTAAACTTGTATAAACTTAATTGTAAACGAACATCATGAGGGTTTCCCAAAACGAGTGTGGCAATGCAATTCCATAGGCAATCTAATCAACTGGGAGTCATGAATAGTCAGCAATGCGAGTTAATTATGAATCATGAGCCATCAAGCATGCAATTTCATATTATCTCAAAGAAAATTTGTTCAATCATATTATCAAACACCTTGTGGGCGACAATGTAAATTTCAATATGTGATGCCTTCAATAAGTGCAAGAATGAAAACCCAATCATAGATAAGGCACTCCCAAACAAGGTATCAATATCAAAACAAACAAGATTTATTGATAATTTAGCCTCATACCTTGCATAACTAACTCAATTTTAATTAACAAAATAAACTTACCTTGATGTACCGTTGAAAGAGAGAAAAAGTAGGGAGAGAGTGCTTAATCCAGACCCTAAATCCGTGCTAGCAAAATTGCTTGTGTGCAAGTAACTACTTGGGAACAAAATTCTTGGGAGAAATTGAGATATATGGAAGAAAAGGGAAGAAACAAGAACAAAGGCTGCTATTGTGCAGTACCTGTTTAGGGCTGGAAGCCCTATTTTTTTTCTAAATGCCGATTATAGTGCCGGGGCTCCATATTTTGCCTTACCTTCAGCGCCGGGGCGCTATAAACAGTGTCTGGATATTGGCTTTAGCGCCGAGGCGCCATACTCCTTTGTTTTATAGCGCTGGGGCTCCATATTTTGCCTTACCTTCAGCACCGGGGCGCTATAAATAGTGTCTGGATATTGGCTTTAGCGCCGGGGCACCATACTCCTTTGTTTTATAGCGTCGGGGCTCCATAAACAGTATCTGTGAGTGAGCCTTAGCACCGGGGCGCTATTCTTCTTCAGTATTATAGAGCCGGGGCGCTATAACTTTTTAGGCCGTTCTGCATTTGGTGCGGGGGCGCTGGATTTGTGCTTGATGACTACCTTCTTCCCATACTTAAGCAAATGTTGTCCAATTCAAGCTTCTACATTCTACAAAATACCCAAACACCCAAGTTAGTCCTAAAAAACATAATCAATTAACTAAACAAAGGAAAAACACAAAATTAAACCGCTGGGTTGCCTCCCAGGTAGCGCTAAGTTATAGTCAATTAGCTTAACTTTCTCTGAAGATCATGTTGTAGAAAGGACTAAGGTGACTTTCTGTCTGTCCACCTCATCCCCAAAGTAATGCTTCAACCTCTGTCCATTCACCTTGAACGATTGATCCGGAAATTTGTCATATACTTCAATCGCGCCATGTGGAAAAACCGTCTTCACTGTGAATGGTCCTGACCATCTTGATTTCAGCTTCCCGGGAAAAAGTTTGAGTCTGGAGTTGAAAAGTAAAACCTTTTGACCCGGTTCAAATGTTCTTTCTATGATCTTACGATCATGCCATTTCTTCATCTTCTCGTTGTACAGCTTCGAGTTTTCATATGCCCGTAATCGAAATTCGTCCAACTCATTGATTTGAAGTAGTCGTTTTTCCCCTGTAGCTGTTGAATCAAAGTTCAATTTACGAATTGCCCAATATGCCTTGTGCTCGAGCTCCATAGGAAGATGACAAGCTTTTCCATAAACAAGCTGAAATGGTGACATGCCCAACGGAGTTTTATAAGCAGTCCGATAGGCCCACACAGCATCATCCAGTTTCAAGGACAAATCCTTCCTCGTCGGATTCACAATTTTTTCGAGGATTCTTTTTACTTCTCGATTGGATACTTCAGCCTGTCCGTTCGTTTGGGGGTGATAAGCTGTAGCAATACGATGATTTACCCCATACTTGGCCAGCAACGCTGTGAACTGCCTGTTGTAGAAATGACTACCTTCATCGCTAATAATGGCCCTAGGAGTCCCAAATCTCGTGAAAATACTGCGATGCAAAAACTTTAGGACTACCTTGGCATCATTTGTCGGAAGTGCTGCCACTTCTACCCATTTAGACACATAGTCAACTGCTAATAAGATGTAGAGATTACCGCACGAAGATACAAAAGGCCCCATGAAATCAATCCCCCAAACGTCGAAAACTTCTACTTCAAGGATGGTATTCAAAGGCATTTCATTCCTCTTTGAAATATTACCAACTCTCTGACATCTATCACACCGCTGAACAAAACTGTAAGCGTCTTTAAAGATTGTCGGCCAGTAGAATCTTGCTTGAAGTACTCTAGCCGTTGTTCTCTCTGCTCCATAATGTCCTCCATATACAGAAGAATGGCAATCCTATAAAATCCCTTCGGTCTCACTATATGGGATACACCTTCTTATCATTTGATCCGCACATTGTTTAAACAAATACGGCTCATCCCATATATACCATTTAACATCGTGCAAGAACTTTTTCTTTTGGTGCCCCACCAAGTCAGAAGGTATCATCTTACTCACCAAATAATTTGCGTAATCCGCAAACCATGGCACTTCCCCTTGCACCACAAACAACTGTTCATCCGGAAAAGATTCATTAATTTTAACTTTATCTTTGATCTCCCTTTCCGGCTGCTCTAGTCGAGACAAGTGGTCTGCTACTTGGTTTTTGGTACCCTTCCTAACCTTGATCTCCAAATCAAATTCTTGCAATAGCAATATCCACTTGATCAACCTGGGCTTTGCATCCTTCTTCGCCACTAAATGTCGAATTACCGAGTGATCCGTATACACTATTACCTTTGTGCCTATCAGATATGCCCTAAATTTATCAAAGGCATACACCACTGCCAATAACTCTTTCTCTGTGGTGGTGTAGTTTAACTGTGCAGCTGTAAGGGTCTTGCTGGCATAATATATCACATGAAACATCTTCTCCTTCATGTGCCCTAAAACAGCCCCCTCTGCGTAATCACTGGCATCACACATCAGCTCAAACGGCAACGCCCAATCTGGTGCTGTGATAACTGGTGCTGATGTTAACTTATTCTTTAAATGCTCAAATGCCCTCATGCAAGCCTCATCAAAATTAAACTGTGCATCCTTCTCCAATAAACTGCACAATAGTTTAGTTATCTTGGAGAAGTCCTTGATGAATCTGCGGTAGAAGCCTGCATGACCAAGAAAACTGCGGACACCTCTTACTGACGTGGGTGGAGGTAAATTCTCAATCGTTTCCAGCTTTGCCCTGTCCACCTCAATGCCTTTCTTCGACACTTTGTGTCCCAAGATGACTCCTTCTTGTACCATAAAATGGCATTTCTCCCAATTTAATACTAAATTTGTCTCAACACATCTCTTTAAAACCATTACCAAATTTTCAAGGCATAAATCGAAAGAATCACCAAATACCGAGAAGTCATCCATAAATACCTCAACATTCTGTTCGACCATGTCTAAAAAAATCGTTGTCATACATCTCTGAAAAGTGGCTGGAGCATTGCACAACCCGAAAGACATTCTTCTAAAGGCAAAAGTGTCGTATGGACATGTAAACGTAGTCTTTTCCTAGTCTTCTAGAGCTATTGTAATCTGATTGTAGCCTGAATACCCATCCAGAAGGCAATAGTACTCATGACCCGCCAATCGGTCCAACATCTGATCGATAAACGGAAGTAGAAAATGGTCCTTCCTTGTAGCTTTGTTAAGCTTGCGGTAGTCCATGCAAAATCTCCACCCTGTTACGGTTCGCGTTGGGATCAGCTCGTTATTCTCATTGGTGACAACGGTCATTCCACCCTTCTTTGGTACGCACTGCACAGGGCTCACCCATGCACTATCCGAGATAGGATAGATTATTCCCGCATCCAGCCATTTCAGTATCTCCTTCTTAACCAGTTCTTTCATTATAGGATTGAGCCTTCTTTGCTGTTCAACTGTCGGCTTGCTACCATCTTCCAGTAAGATCTTGTGCATGCAAAAAGACGGGCTTATTCCCTTGATATCGGCTATGGTCCATCCAATAGCTAATTTAAACTCTCTAAGAACTCGTAGCAGTTTTTCCTCCTGAAAATATGTTAGTGCAGAAGAAATAATCACAGGTAGCTTTGAATCTTTATTTAAAAATGCGTACCTGAGATGTTCTGGAAGTGGTTTAAGTTCAAGTTCAGGAGGCATCTCAAGAGATGGTTTCAACTTTACCGATGTCTCTCCCGCTTTCGTAAGTGGCTCGATAGGTGTTCTGAATTTTCCGAATTTGGGGGTGGTATTCAGATATTGCACAAGTTCAGCACATTCTTCATCCTCCAAATCTGAATTTTCAGCAATCACTCGCTGCAGTGGTTCATATCCCAACAAACTTCCAACTTCATCATGCACTATACTATCCACCAAATCTACTCTAAAGCATTCTTCTTCATCGGTTGGAAGCTTCATTGCTTTGAAAACGTTAAACGTCACCTCCTGGTCATGTACACGCATTGTAAGCTCCCCTTTCTGCACGTCTATCAAAGTCCTCCCAGTGGCTAGGAATGGTCTCCCTAGTATGATTGGTATATTTTTGTCCTCTTCATAATCCAGAATGATGAAGTCCGCTGGAAAGATAAATTTGTCCACTTTCACCAGTACGTCTTCCACTATCCCATGTGGATATGTGATAGATCTATCGGCTAACTGCAGAGAGATATTTGTTGGTCTTGGTTCCGGCAGTCCCAATTGACTGAATACTGACAA
The DNA here is from genome assembly GCA_034770075.1 of Aralia elata. NCBI lineage: Eukaryota > Viridiplantae > Streptophyta > Magnoliopsida > Apiales > Araliaceae > Aralia > Aralia elata. Next base: position 49,740,669 of record CM068384.1, read on the forward strand.
TGGCATCAGGTTGATACTTGCCCCAAGATCACACAAACATTTATCAAAGCTCATCTTTCCGATCGTGCATGGAATTGTGAAACTGCCCGGATCTTTCAGCTTTGGAGGTAATTTACGTTGAAGCACTGCACTGCATTCCTCTGTTAAGGCCACTGTCTCAAACTCGTCTAACCTTCTCTTCCTTGACAGTATACCCTTCATAAACTTTGCATAACTTGGCATTTGTTCCAAAGCCTCCGCGAAAGGTATGTTGATCTGCAGTTTCTTAAAAATCTCCAAAAACTTTCTGAACTGTTTATCATCCCTCTGTTTATTCAATCTTTGCGGATATGGAACTTGAGGGTGAACTTGCGGTACTGTATTCACGGGCTTCTTATCTGAACTAGCTTTCTCCTTCTCCACTGACTCATAGTTATCCTTCTTCTCTTTCTGTTCATCTTCAATTTCTCTCTCAGTTTCTACCCCAGTGTCATCCCCTTGTAAACTCGGTGCTGCTACGTCTGGTACATTTCCTGAATATTGTTTTCCCGATCTGAGTGTAATGGCCTGACACTGTTCCTTACCTTCTCTCCGTGGATTTGCCTCTGTGTTACTTGGCAATGAACCCTGGGGCCTGCTGTTAAGCATAGTCGCCATTTGCCCCATTTGAGCTTCCAGATTTTTAATAGCCACTGCCTGGCTTTTGATCATCACCTCTGTATTTGCCATGTACTTTAACATCATCTCCTCCATTTCTGATTTCTTTTCCTGCGGAGGTGCATATGGAGTAGGATGTTGTTGTTGAGAATATCCCGGGGGAAAAGGTGGTCGTGGAGCATACTGTTGCTGCGCCGGCTGAAACTGATTGTTCTGCTGAAACTGCTGCTGCTGATTTCCTTGGTTGTTTGACCAACTAAAGTTTAGATGATTGCGGTTGTTGGGGTGGTATGTGTTATGAAACTGACCTTGGTCTTTCTTATAAGTGTTCACATACTGCACCGACTCCGAGTTGATAGCACATTGATCTGTTGAGTGCGACCCCGCGCAAATCTCACATACGAAGGCAACTGACTTGGCTTTGCTTTCCGACAACGAATCTATTTTCTTTGCCATAGCCGCCATCTGTGCTGACAACTGGGTAATAGCATCCACTTCCAACAAACCTGCAACTCTGGGCTGTGACGTTCTGGCTGTAGGATTTTGAAAATCATTTGCTGCCATAGTCTCGATAAGGTTATAAGCCTCGTCATAGTTCTTTGCCCCTAAAGCTCCACCCGCAGCTGCATCTACCATCTGCCTAGACTGCCATCCCAATCCATTATAAAATGTGTTGATCACCATCCAATCTAGCATCCCATGGTGTGGACATTTCCTTAGCATCTCCTTGTACCTATCCCAAGCCTCGTATAAGGACTCACCCTGTTGTTGCTCAAATTGAGAAATTGATGTCCTTAGTTTTTTGTAGTTTTAGCCATTGGGAAAAACTTGGCTAGAAATTTTTGTGCTAGGTCCTCCCATGTAGTAATTGATCCTGCAGGCAAAGAATGGAGCCAACTTCTTGCTCTATCCCTTAATGAAAATGGAAACAGTCTTAGTCGAATGGCATCCTCCGTCACCCCGTTGTATCTGAATGTATCACAAATTTCAATGAAACTCAAAAGATGCTCATTAGGATCGTTTGTAGCAGCACCCCCAAACTGGACCGAATTCTGCACCATTTGAATGGTTCCTGGGTTTAATCTCAAAGGTATTTGCTGCTATTGTCGGTCTAACTATGCTAGACTGCAATCCCGTGATGTTTGGCATAGAATAGTCCCTCAAAGCTTTATGTTCCTCTCTTTGCTCAATTCTCTGTTCCTCCACCATCTTCGGAATAGTTCTTTCTAACTGTGCTTGTAAATTCCTACGCACTCTTGCTTTCCAACCTCTTTCGTCAATATTATCCTGAGCTGGTGTCAATTCTGAGTTGGATGAGCGTGTGTGCATAAAAATTCTACAAATACTTGAAACCAAAACAAAAATAAAAATAGAAATGAGAAAAGATTAGATTTGTGTAAGTCAAACAATATAACTTAAAACTGATGATAATACTAAAAATCTAACGCCTTTCCCCAGCAACGGCACCAAAAACTTGTTGCCTCTTTTTAAGTCTTTAATAAAAGAGCTCTAACTCGTGCAAGTGTACACAGTCAACAAGTAATACAGAGGAAGTAGAGTATCGTCTCACAGAGAAAAGATTAAATTAAATCACTATGCATCAATTCTATCACTATATTTATTTGCCTAAACTATTAACTTACTTTTGGTGACAAAATTATTTCTATATCAATTAATAACTCAATATGCAAATACTAACAAAATATATCAAGCTTAGAAATTAATGCGATCCTAACTTCATTTAATAGTTCATCTAATTACCACTATCATGCTAGTAAGTTCACATATCACAGAAAAGTAGCCAAGGACACTAAAATAGACATAACCATTTGTCAATGAATGATGACCTACTTACATAACATTCATACTTGATAGACACCATGTAATCACCACTATAACCAAAATCACTATATTTCTATGTGAAATTGCAATTATATTGATTTTAAGCACAAGTCCTTATTTTGACTCTTACGGTGAAACAGTATAATTCTATCTGGTCCACAAAATATTAAGCTATTCAATTAAGCCTTATATTCGCAAGCTATCATGATTACAATCCAAACTTATATGTTATTTTTCAATTCCATACAAGTACTAAAATCGAATGGTGATCAAGCATTCACACATGCAAAACAATCATGATAGAAATTCCTTATGATAAATAAATCAATCTAGCAATCAAGACTGTAATTAAACTACATATTACAATCCGTTAGAATCCCATAATGGATATTAGTTCATGTTTGAACCAAAAGCCATTATGGGATCAATCTTAAACATGGAGATTAGTCAAGCAATTGAAATAAGAAGAAATAGATTAATCAAACCCAATTGTGAATGAAATCCAAAGTAAGCTTACACCCACATCAAAATCCAAAGCTTAAATAAAAGTAATCCACACAATATCTCTAAGTTCTCTCTAAAGAAAAATAGAATAGTAACAATAATCCCCCTCTATTCTAATGTTGCCCTAATTATATAAGATAAGCATTAAGTCCTTTTTCGTATCCAATTCTGCTTCTAGTAGATAAACTGTCGCGCCTAAGTTGCCTTTGGCGCCCCGGCGCCTAAGTTGCCTTTGGCGCCCCGGCGCCATATCCAATTCATTTATAGCGCCTCGGCGCCATATTCCAAAATTACCAAAAATGCCCCTAGCTTCAAGTTTAGTTCCCAAACACCTGAATTGACGTTGTTACCCTTCCAATTCCCTCCTGCGCAACATAAACACAAAAACGAATAAAATGATAATAAAAATACTCAAAGATAACAACAAATTAAGCTCAAAAGCACTAAATTCGTAGGTATAAAACCTACTCATCACTTTGCCCATCGGTCTGTGGACGATATGCGGTACATAACCTTAGTTGTGACCCCATTCTTTCTTGAAGACTCCTCCAAAAGTTTGACGTGAAATGCGGATCCCTATCAGATACAATTGATATTGGCACTCCATGTCTTGAAACTATTTCTTTGATATACAATTTAGCTAATTGATCCAAATTATACCTAATCTTGATCGGTAAAAAGTGCGCTAACTTTGTAAGACGATCCACTATCACCCATATGGCGTCGAATCCTTTCTGCTTTGCTGGAAGTCCCACCACAAAATCCATCGTGACGTGCTCCCATTTCCATTCAGGAATCTCTAACGGGTGTAATAATCCACTCGATCGTTGATGTTCTGCCTTAACTCGTTGACAAGTTAGGCATCTGCTGACACATTCTGCAACCTCTCTCTTCATGTTTGGCCACCAAAAGTGTTGACGCAAATCTTGATACATCTTCGTGCTACCCGGGTGTATTGAGTATCTTGTACTGTGGGCTTCTTGCAAAATCTCTTCTCTTAGTTCTGGTACTGCAGGTACCCAAACTCGTTCTTCGAATCTCAGCAATTCGGTGCCATCTATTTTATACCTCAACTCTTCACCTTCAGCTAACCGCTTCTTGATGTTACCGCATTCTTCATCATTCTCTTGAGCCTCTTTCACCTTATCTAATAAGGTCGGGCTTGCTTTCATTTCTATTACTTTTTCTGAATTATTCGGATTTTTCACCTCCAACTCCATTTTCTCCATCTCTTTTACTAACTCTTACTGCTCTGTCAATATAAACAACTTCTCTCTGCTCTTTTTGGTTAAAGCATCTGCCACTACATTAGCCTTTCTTGGATGGTATAAAATATCACAATCGTAATCCTTGATCAATTCTAACCACCTCCTCTGCCTCATGTTCAACTCATTTTGTGTAAAGATATACTTCAGACTCTTGTGATCTGTGTATATCTCACACTTTTTCCCATAGAGATAATGTCTCCAAATCTTAAGGGCAAACACTACCGCAGCCAATTTCAGGTCATAGGTAGGGTATACCTTTTCATAATCCTTTAACTGGCGTGATGCGTACGTAATGACTTTACCATTCTGCATCAACACGCAACCTAGTCCCTTGTGTGACACATCACTATACACTGTAAAACCTCTCGTACTATTTGGGAAGGATAACACAGATGCTTCACTTACTTGCTTCTTCAACTCCTGAAAACTCTGCTGACATTTCTCTGTCCACACATACTTAACTGTCTTCCTTATCAAATTGGTCAATGGCATTGCTATCTTCGAAAAATCTTGAATAAACCTCTAGTAATATCTTACCAATCCCAAGAAACTTCTGACCTCTGTCGGTGTCTTTAGTTGTCCCTAATTTTTCACCGCTTCTACCTTTGCTGGATCAATAGAAATTCCTTCGTTGTCAATGATATGTCCTAAAAATTAAACCCTTTTTAACCAGAATTCACATTTTGAAAACTTCGCATATAACTTCTTATTTCTTAATGTCTCCAGTACTACCCTTAAATGCTGGGCATGCTCCTCTTCAGTCTTCGAATACACCAAAATATCATCAATAAACACAACCACAAACTTATTTAAGTATTGCTTAAATACTTTGTTCATCAAGTCCATAAATGCGGCTGGCGCATTTGTCAGTCCAAACGACATCACTAGAAACTCATAATGGCCGTAACGAGTTCTAAATGTTGTCTTTGGTACATCCTTCGTTCTCACCTTCAACTGATGATAACCAGTTTTCAAATCGATCTTCGAAAAATACTTCGCTCCTTTAAGTTGATCAAATAGATCGTCTATTCTCGGTAACAGATACTTGTTCTTGATTGTTACCTTGTTCAGTTCCCTATAATCCATGCACAGCCTCATCGATTCGTCCTTCTTTTTTACAAACAACACTGGTGCTCCCTACGGAGATACACTAGGTTAAATGTACTTTTTGTCTAACAAATCCTGTAGTTGAACCATTAACTCTTTCATTTCTACTGGAGCCATCCTATACGGTGCTTTCGATCTTGACGTTGTCCCCGGTACTAAATCAATCATAAACTCTATCTCTCTGTCTGGTGGATATCCTAGCAGTTCATCTTGAAAGACATCTCTAAACTCATTAACTACAAGTATCTACCCCATGTCAAAATTCACCATCTGTGTATCCACTACATGAGCCAAATAACCTTCACATCCTCTTGGCCTGCATCATCATCAAATAACTCGTTTGTCTTGGCGACTTGCTACCAAAAAATACAAACTTAAACTTATTTAGTGTCTTAAGACGTATGCTCTTCTTCTAACAGTCAATAACTGCCTTATGGTTAAACAACCAATCCATTCCTAGGATTACATTAAATTCTCCTAAGCGTATCGGAATCAAGTTCACGCTTAACTTATGTCCCCTTATTTCCACACAACAGTTTCTATGGATAAACTCTACAGGGATCACTTCTTTATTTGCAACTTCTATATTCATGGAGTTTTTTTAACTTTTCACGAGGTAATTTTAACCTTCTAGCAAATTCATCAGACACAAATCAACAGGTAGCTCCCGAATCAAATAATACATATGCATTTATATTATTGATCGAAATAATACCTGACACCACCTCCTTGGATGCCGCTGCGTCTTGAACTGTCATGTTGAATGTTCTAGTTGTTGGCTTGCTCTGCTGTGTTGGCCCTCCAATGGTTAATTTGGTGTTACTGCCCTTATTGTCCCTTCCTCCATCAGTATTCTTCTTCAACGGACAATCCTTGAATTGATGACCCGTTCCTCCACATGAAAAACAACTTCCTTTCTTTGGTTTAGGACAAATATGTCCTTCCTGACCACAATTATAACAAACATTCTTCCCCTTCATACACTCCCCAAAGTGATTCTTCCCACACTTGCTACATGACTGCTTCTTCTGTTATAAACTCCCTGGCTGACTCTTTGAGTTGTTGCCACTGCTGTTCCATTTGCGTTTCTTATTGTCGCTACCGCCACTACTAACGTTCTGATTTCCTCCTTTATTCTTCTTCTTGTTCTTCTCTTAATTATATTTGGATACTGCTTCGCTTCCCCCCTCTGCAATGATTGCCTTCTCCAACAGAGTCGAAAATGAATCAATTTGTAACACTACTACTTTGTTGAATATCCATGGTTTTAACCCGTTCTCAAAACGTCTTGCCTTTCATTCTTCCGTGTCCACTTGGTGTGGTGCAAACCTTGCTAACTCGTTGAATTTGGCTGTGTATTCCAAAACTGATATATTCTCCTATTTCAATTCTAAGAATTTCACTTCCATCCTTCCTTGCATACTTCGTGGAAAATAATTCTCGAAAAACAATTCTTTAAATCTTTCCCATGTTACCACTCCTTCTCTAGCCCTATTCTGATTCGATTCCCACCAGAAATTAGCCTCACCCTTCATTAAGTATGTAGCAAAAGTGAAATTTAAATAGGCACACTTAGAAAGGGGGTTGAATAAGTGTGGATCAAATGATGTCTAATTTTTAATTTTATAAGATCTGTTAAAAATGCAGTCTACCGTATTAAGCAATTCAGCCTGTTACAGTCTCAATTTTCTAAAGCAGTTTACTAATTGGTTTTGGAAGTTAATTTTACTTAATCAATTTATGACCTGAGATGACATAAACACTTTTCGGATAAAATATGTATATTAAAGTGTTTATAATTCAGTTTTGCACTTCAATATAATCCAAGCAATGAGCAGTTCAAAGAGACAAATCAATCACAAGAACACCGAGGATTTTTATGTGGTTCGGCCACTTGAACACTTATGTTCACCTTGTCCATTGATAAATGGGTTTTATACCTATGAATTAGATATATCTTAGGCTTAATTCTTTACTATCTTTGAGTATTTTTAGTGTCATTTTACTTGTTTATGCATTGGTTTTGTAGGAATCAGCTTCAGAGGGGCAAAAGAGGAAAATTGGAGCTTAATGGCATTTCTGTAAATTTTGAATCAGAGTTCTCGCAGGGGCGAGAATCTCAGGCTTAAATTTCTCGCTGGGGCGAGAATGCGCGGAAGGGAAAAAAATATTGTAATTCAGTTCTTTTGGGAAATCGATTTGGAATTGGATTCTTTCTACTGATTTGATTCAGAAACTATAAAAGAGATAGAGAGAGATGGAAATAGGGGGGATACAGAGGAATACATATACATAGATACATTCATAGTTACACACATACGCAAGGATTGAGATACAGAGCTGAATTGGGAGATTAAAGACTAGAAAGCATCGCAAGGAATTCAGATTAGAGACTTGAAGACTGAAGAACTTCTACTGAGTTTTTCTTATCCTCTATCTTAGATTTGTAATTTAATTGTGATGACTTATTTGGGATTCATGTTTTCTATTTTCAGTATGAACTAAATTTGCAATTAAGGCTACAATTGAATCTTTTATGTTTATGGATTAGTTATCTATTTGATTCCAATTATTATCTGATATTGAGTTGTCTATCATATTTTGTGTTTATTGAGTAATTGACTGATCATCAATTAGGGGAATACTTTAGATGAATTCGGGAGATGAAATCTAGGGTTAGATCTGAATGTGATAGCATGTATTCTTAATTATTTGCATGGGATGAATAATTAGGGTTGTGAAGTGAATAGGGATATCTCTTCGCTACATGTAACTATTCGGAATTGGTGCTTAATAAATTTAATTCATTAGTTTTGCATAGGAATATCGCATAATTAATTGAGTTAGATAATTTTATTTGATCACTTGGGAAAGGGCTTATGAATAACTTTGAATTCCTGTTAACAACATTGTTGAAGTTAATAATTGGATGAATTGGATAATTAGTTTGTATTACATAATTGGGGATATTGTAGTCTTATGCCTTTAAAAATCTGAATTTCAACCTTTGTGTTAGTTTTTATTCTTAGTTTTAATTTAATTAGTTTTAATCATTATACAAATTGTGATTGTTTAAATAAAATTGAATTGATATAGTACTAGTAGTTGGAAATTATTGAACAGAGATTTCCTGTGGGTTCGACACTCTATCTTATCATTTTTATTACTTGTTGATCGTGTATACTTGCACGTAATTGTTGATTGTAAAATATGACAACAAGTTTTTGGTGTCGTTGCCGGGGAATCTGTTTGTTTAATATTTATTTCTATATTAGTTATAATCAATTCAAGCTTAATTTAAACATTTTATTTTTATTTTTTATTTATTTCTTTTTCTGTTTTACTTCCTTTTGAGGTACACCATGGCTAACTATGACTATCAGTGGCCTTATACGAGGATGATTCAGCCAAGAGCGACAGGAATTTATGAATTTGATGAATTGTCAGCACAGATTGAGACACTTTCGAGGCTGATTGACGCTTTTGCAGTACAACGTAGTCAAAGTGTGTCGGTAACTTGTGATTATTGTGCTGGAAATCATCCAAGTCATCAATGCGCCATCAATTTTGAGTCGATGCAGTATGGTGGTAATTTCGGCGATTACCCCAACAATTATGCTTATCCCAACAACTATCATTAGGATTGGGGGTATCATCCGGATTTTTCATGGAGCAATAATAATCAAGTCCAAACCTTTGCTCCAAGCCAATCATACACTCCAGAATTTCAGGATTCAGCCTATCCATATGAAGAATTGAGTTTGGAGGAGGCCTTGGCGAAGTTTATTACAGTTACGGAAAAAAAAGATGAGTGATCAGGATCAGTTGTTTGAACTTAGTGGATTTAAACTAGAAACAAGATAAGAATACCTAAAAACCATATAAATTTCCCAAAAGCTAATAAATTATCAAGATTAAAGGTACCCAAATTGTGTGTATAAAACACCATCATCAATAGCATGCATGTTAATTGATTTTCTAGCTGTTAGAGAAGATAGCCATTGAGAAGATACTCTGACTTTCTGAATATCCATTAGAGTGCTTAATTGATTTAGCCAATCAATATTTTTATTGATTTTAAGCTATATTCCTGTTAGGACCAATTTTGGATTTCAGTAAATCCTTGTTACCGTTAAACATGATATTCATTCAAAACAGAATCCAATCTTGGTAATAGCAGATTTCTTGATTAACTCCATGATACTTGTTCCCTTAATTAGCTCATAGCTATGGAAAGGTTAATCCTATGTTGTTAACAGATTTCTAAATATCTTTTCCAAGATAAAATCTGTTTTAATAATTAGTTTTCAAATAAAGATATTTTTCTTTTTAAGATCAAGATACTTGTTCCTTTAAATTGATTTAATAGAGATATCGATTAACTCAGTCAATGGAAAGATATAGATTCACCTCCATAATAGATTTTAAGCATATTTCCAAATAAAATAGCTTTTCAAATAGTTTTTAAAATCTGAACATATCATATTAAAGGCCATTTGTCAATAAAATCACATTTATACAATTTTGAACTTAACATAACTTAATTTTTTCATTTATTCTTAACTTAAACATAGGCATGAAAAATATCAAAACAACTTATAAAATTTTTATTTTCTAGAAAATATCATATAATGATATTTTAGCGATCATATACTTTTCCTGTAATTTTTGAATTTCATTTGCTATTTTTAAAATGTCCAAAACAGCCTGAAATTATTACATTTATAATAAATTATCCTTATGTCCAAAAATTACGAAAATTTCAGGGTAGCCTTCTGTATCATTATGTAACTCCTGTAAAACTTTTACAATTTTTTGAGTTGTACACAAAGAGTTATTACCGTTTACTTTTAAAAACACACTTTCTTGTAAAAGCCATAACTTGAGTTCTAGATATCCACAAATGCTCATCTTTGGACTGAAACTTGATAACTTAGCATATTATCATTCCACAAAATATTAGGATTTTTAGAGCAAAGAAAATGGATGAAATTGCCCTGGATCAAACTGGCCACAAACAGTTTTATTTTCCAATTTTGCTTCAGCTGGACTGTTCTTGGTAAAATGACTACCATTTCTTGCACAGTTAATATATTTGAGTGCTACTACTTGGGTTTGAAAGCTAACTTACATATCTAACACCCCTCTTTGACATATCACAAAAAAATGTGTAGATTTTAAATTGTAACCTTTCAAAGTAGAAGAAAGCTAGAGTTTTCTAGCCCTTAGAAAACTAGTTTTCTTTTCTTTCTTTGTTTAAGCTTTTTTAACACCCAAAATAGTTAGATCCATACATGAAAACACTATAAAACTTGTAGAATCCAAGGTTTTGGAGTTCAAGAACATAACTTGTTATTTCATCAAAAACAAACAAAAGGAATAACTAAGTTAGGGGTTTTATACCTTGTTCTATGGGTTATTCACTACAAAAAAATGGACATTTGGCAACGATTTTTCGGGCAATGACTTATAAAGTCGTTGCCAAAAATGCATGTTTAGCAACCAAATTTGTCATTCGTTGCAGTTTATGAAAGGCTTTCATTTTTAGTAACAAAATTCATAGGTCGTTGCAAAATTTTGTTGCCAAATCGTTGGTGGGAAAAAAAAACCCCCACCTATTTACTTTTTTGTTGCCGATGTGATTTCTCCTCATCGGGGGCAACGAAAAGTTTTTTGTTGCTATATTTCGTTGCCTAACATGGGCTACATTCACTGTCAATAATTTTTTTTCATTGCGTATTTTGTACAATTTTTTGCAACAACTAATAAATTATTACCCATAATTAAGATAAACCCAATAAGCACGTTTCGACCTCTTTTTTTTTCCAAAACGTATCATTTTGCATTTTAAAATTATTATTTATTTGGATGCAAATTTATAAATGTTTCACTCCCTCCATCTCAAAATAATTGCTCAGTTTTAATTTTTTTTTATCAGAGTTATAATTTTTGAAATTAAAATTGAACACATATAGATATATTTTCTAATTTACAAAAATTAGAGTTAACACTACAAGAAAAAGGGAATGCAGTGACAAACAAATTCTTCACAAATCATAATATATTACTCGCAAGAGATTTATTGTGAAAGAATTTTTTCTTCACACATTTTTCTCGCATTAGAGCTCATCGCTATAGATATCCTTCTCTAAGTTAGTACCTATATATATTTTTGAGAAGGATATAATGTGAATGATTTTTTCTTCACAAATTATATATTGTAATGGAACAATGCTATTTAGTGAAAAGATGATTTCCTTCATCAATAATATATTGCGAAGGACTAATTTTAATTAGTGAATAGATGTTTGCCTTCACAAATAATATTTTGTGACAAACAACTTTATTTAATAAGAGAAGATTTTCCGTCACTAATTATAATATTGAGAGTTTTTCTTCAATTTAGAGTGAGAGGGAATCCTTCATTGATAAATTTAATGTTAAATAATCAAATTCATTGAAAATTATAATTGATTTTCAAATTAATTATTTTATATGTATTAAATTATTTATTAACCTCTATACCCAAATATTAGATTTAACATATCAGTTGAATATAAATAACATGAAATACATATTTCACAACTAAAGGATAAACAAATTATATTATTACCAAAAAATAGAATGCATAAAGAGCTAATATAACCAATATAAGGGCATCCCAAAAGATATTTATAACTACCATAAGAAAACTGAAAAAACAACGAGCTCGAATGAATCATAATTGCATCAAGTTTGGTCCTCATCATCATTTTCTTTAGAGAAATCAAGGTATGGCTCGTAAACTTCATACTGCAAGAAAAACACCAAAATTCTATTCAAAACGACAAGAACAATAAGAATATGTCAAAATAGTAGGCTTAAATAAAGAGAGAAAGGTTAATGAAAATAGAGAGACGATATATATCTATCACAAAATATTACTCTAAAAAACTTAGTTTATGAAGTTAGCCCCTTTGTAATAAGCTAGAAACTATTATTCTCCCTAATGTTGTGTTGCAATTGAGTTTTAAATCTAAATGTTTCAATTATAAGTTGCAAATGAAACTTCAAATCTTAATGTTTCCAGTTATGTGGCTAAACACATGCATGGTACGCAGAAATGAGATTTCAAAAACCAAACATCTGACATACATGCATATATTGTTATTCTATTAATCAAATCCAATGTACTTTTAGAAATTAAATGATGATAGTTTAGATTCTAAGCCATAGTATACCACCAAAAATTATATGTAATCAATGTAATCACTATCAATAATGCAGTTCCAAACTAATTTTAACATCCATTTAAGGTCAAATCAATTTAACATCTCCAAGTTTTTTTACCTTTTGTTCAATACTCATGCTCAATCTCTAGAAGCAGATGTAGTCAGCATAATCATTATTAATAGTCCAGTTCCTAAATCATGTAGCTATCTATTTTCGATAATTGGTGAATTAGTGTAAGCAAGTAAGAGTACTGTAACACAAACCCAATTAGGCCTTCGCATAAATGTGTCTTTTGTCTTATAAAAAGCTTTCCAAAAAAGTAAAGTGTACCAAACATAAAGTCATGGACAAATAAGTTAAAAATCAACAAAATAATCCAATTATTCTAAGGAAAGAACTATACCACCCTTGTGACACCCCCAAATCCGGGTTTCCTAACCTCGAATTCGGTGTTCACGATACTCAACAACAAACATACTTTTTAACTAATGCGAAATAATAAACATACATTGTTTATCGAAATAGTAATAAAGTCTTACAATCATGGTCCCAAGGTTCTTTAACCTTAACTTAAAACATACCCTTAATACAATAAGAGTTCACATAGCCAAATAACATTTAAGATAAACTAGTACATAAGCCATATCAGGAAACTACTCTTGCACCTTCCCTTTTCCTTTGTCCCCCTTAGACGTTCCTGCCTTAGCTGAAATAAAGATCATGATATAGAAAGGGTAAGCAACTAATTTGCTTAGCAAGTTTATACACAAGGGAGATATATCATGAATAGAAAGAAGTTTCGCTTTCAATGTTCAACAACAGTATTGAATTGCGAAGAAACATGAATTAATAGTCAACGGTTGAATATTCGAATAATTAAATTTCAATTACTGAGTGGTTAAAAATAACCATAGACATTTGTCAAGGTTCTCAGTATTTAAACTAGACCTCTTAAAAATTTTGGTAATCAAGGGGATCAGCCTTTCATACCCCGTGATTTATGCATAAACACTTAATAAACCAGCATTGATATCATGCCTTAATCAAATTTATCCTTTTCTCAGCCAAGAGTTCTTACCATAACAATTTAACAAGAACAGCTTTTAAAATACCTTTGATTCAACAAAATTAGACATGATTGATCTAGCTGATACAAATAGCATAGATCTATCTCATAAACAGTTCATGCTTGAAAGAACTTTAATCTAATTCATAGTTCAATAATAATATAATAGAAATTCAATTACACAAGGTGCGAATCTCAATAATCAGTATAGACGTGAATAATCAACAATAATTATTCACTAACATGCTTCGGAAATAATAACTCGAGTTTGAGTTAGGGAACTTGCCTGTCTGCTCAGCTACAAATAATTCTAGCTTTAACTAATTGGCCTTGAAGAACCTAACATTAATAACGTCGATCTATCAATTAGTACTGCGTAGTTGTATATCGATACGCTTACTTATGCTATTTATTTAACAATTAAACAAATCACATAGCACACATAAGTTAATAAACTATAGTAAATCTTATAAGACACTTAATTAGCCTCTAGGTTGATGGTTTAATTAATTAACAATGTTTCCCTTAAGTGATAAACACTTATTAAACCCTTAAACAATTAATTATAATTGTTTAATTAATTAACATTACTTTTTCTTAAGTAATATTCATTTATTAACCCTTAAACAATTTATTATAATTGTTTAATTAATGTGTTATTTAACTCTCCTTATTTTATTAACTTCATCTTCATTTAATTACTATTTAATATTTGTTAAACAGTAATTAATTAATTATCTTTAGTTATTAATAATGGTAATTAATAACTAATTATATTTATTTATTATTTAATTATTAATTAAGTAATAATTGAATTATTAATTTTAATAGTCCTTAATTATTATTTAAGATTAATTAATAATTAATTAGGTTTATTTATTATTTAAGATTAATCAAATAATAAATAATTAATTTACAATTCATAATTACCCTTAATTATTGTTTAATAATAATTAAACAATAATTAATTAATATAATATATTTAGAAATTATAAGATTTAATGCCCAAAACTTAATTTTGTACATTTACTAATTTTACAAAATTAAATAATAATATTTAAAACATTAATATTAATTAAAACAAATTGTGGATGGCATTCTTGTAAATAAGGTGAAGTTCGGGCGGAGGGTCATGGATGTAATTTCCGCGTCTAAACCCCCGCCCGCGCATTGCGCACCTGCCCTACCCGCGGACCAAAACGACGCCGTTTGGTGCTCGCCAGTCGACCAACTTAAGCCTGGCGCGCCATGCGCGGCCAGGGTTGCACCCCTGGCGTGCCATTCGCGGCCACGTCGGTTCAGGCTTGGGGGCTTCTAGGCAGTTTTGGTTTCTTTCTTCTTTTTTTTTTCTTTTCTTGCACACACCAAATGAGTTCTAATCACCATTAAACAAGTTTTGTTCTCCAAATAAATTCCCCAAAATTTACCTATGACTACAAAAATATTTCTAATATTAAGATAAAATATTTATGATATTAAACAATATTTTTCATCGATAAATATTGTACTTGAATAAATAATATTACTCCCATGTTTTAGCATACAAAACCCACCAAAATATGTTACAAAAATTTTAACTTATATATGATATCAATACAACATACAAGATCAAGATCTCTTCTTATATAGCTTTAAAACCATATTTGATAAACATGTTTTTG
Organism: Aralia elata; assembly: GCA_034770075.1. NCBI lineage: Eukaryota > Viridiplantae > Streptophyta > Magnoliopsida > Apiales > Araliaceae > Aralia > Aralia elata. Next base: position 49,755,965 of record CM068384.1, read on the forward strand.
CAATAATATAGATCTAGCAAAATATAAACCTAGATCCATGAATACTCCCTTTCTACCACCAACACCAACCAACACATAAAAGTTTCCAACAAAATAAGTGTGTAATAATCATAATATAATAATAACAACAAGAAACTAGGGTTTGAAAGAATGGAGTTTTATACCTAGCTTTAATGGCTATTCTCCTTCTCTTTCCAAAATAGGTTGTGAATGGAGATGGCATAAACAACCAAGATCTTCTTCTTCTCCTCACAAGATTTGGACACCACCTCCTTTTTAATCTCTCAAGATTTGCTCTTGCTTTTTCTTCAAACTCTCTCTAACACTCTCTCAAGATTTTTAGAAAATGAAGAGGCAATTGACTAACCCTTTGATTTATTAGCTAGATAATAGCAAGGACTTCTATACTTGCCATCATGAAGCTAGAGAAAGGTTTGATGTAGGGTGGCCATGTGACGTCTTAGGAAGCTATGACATAATAGGAGGCTATGGTATCAAGTCTACAACTTCAACTTCCAAGACAAGCTAGCTACTTAATTAAATGAGAGAATGAATAATTTTATTAAATAAAATTGTTTATTAAGTGAAAGATGATTTTATTAAACAAAATTATTTATTAAATAAAAATTATATTTTGTGTGACTAAATTAATTGTTATAATTTTATTGGTATGGAATAATTGAATTATTAATAAGAATGGTTGTGACAAATGTATCATATAGTAAGAGTTTTATAAAAATAAATTAAGAATGGGTTATACTAATCTAGCCAAACAAGGTCTTGTGACCTTATGTTTTCCTGTAACTGCTAAGGGGACTTATACGTTAAAAGTTATCAGGAGAAAATACAGAACACAAAAGACAGGAAGAGAGAAATTGAAATTGAGAGAGTTCTGTGAAAATGGAAGAGAGAAATTTTGGAAGAACAAGAAAGGAAGATGAAGGATAATCATCTAATCATCTAACTTAGTCTAAATTTAGAAGAATCAAAGGTAAATTTTAAAGTTTCTAGTTCTTATTTTGCTAGAACTAGTTTTCTGTAATTGGGTGTGATGACTAGTTAGTGGAAGAATCTATTATATATGTTCATGGGTTTATATAATTTGTTCTATAGTGTTTGTAGACACCCAAATTTTGCGTTCCCTATACTAACCGTGACAGGAGGGCAAAATCGTCAATTGAACCGGCTCACGGGAGCGAAGGAATGGGCATAAGTGCGAACGCTCAACACCACCGCGATAATTGGCGACCAAAGCTGACGTGACAATAAGACCGCCCAAAACGAGCATTCCCGAATGAGGTGGCACGTCTCCCAGAAATTCCCCAGACTGCAAAATACGAGCCTGTCAGCGAAAACCGACGTTACGACACGAAAGTCGAGGCGTGGCATGAAAATCGAGAAAGTCAAACCGTCCAGCCGCGGATTGATCTGCGGCCAATAAGTGCGCCTTTTGAAAACACGGAACTCGAAACCAGGTGAGTGGAAAGCAGGCGGCCAGCCAGCCAGCTCAATCCCTCTTCAGCATACAGGAGGTTCAGCAGATTGAGAGAAGAGGAGAATTCAGCAGCAGCAAAGCACGGAAATAGAAGGGAAAATAGCAAATTTTGCAACCAAATAGGAGGAAAAGAGAAAAAAAAGAGAGGATTTATACTCTTTTGATTTTGATTGTATCAAATATACTTCTTATCCTATTCAAATACACAAGTTTACATCCATTTGAGATCATTTGCACGGTAAAAATTCCCTTTGTTACAACAATTTATATCATATTATTTGGTTAAATTAAATGTAATTTTCATGAATATTGTTGAGCTATCATGGATTAGGGATTATTAGTGAGGGTTCCATCGGAACAAAATTCTTCCTAATAACCCGAGGATATCCAATTGGTGAAATTTATAGCTTGTTTAGGGTGATGTATCGGGCGTAAATTATTTAGATTATCATTTTCGGATATCATGGGGTATTGGATAAATCCGGGTTGGTTAGTTATGTAGTATTCATTTTGTGGGCATGTAGCAATCTTGGGTGTGAGCCTAGGAACGCGACCCCGTGGTCCAAATCCGATGATGGACGTTTTGATGTATGTAATAGATTCAAGGTGCTCGTTTTTGTAACATGTAATCGTCGGGCCTTAAAACGACGCAAAGGCGAGAATCGGGTTTAAGGCCCCGTAGTAGTGAAATATGTGATTGATGGCGTTCAGGGATATTTTGATGGCTTACATGCCCGTGAATAGCCCCCTACGCGTTTTGATATTTGATTTGATTTGTAACACCAAACAAAAGATTTCAAAGCCAAAACAATAAAGATTTTTCTAAAATCAATCAAAATAGGATATTAGCATCACGAGGCTAAGAATTGGAAATGCTAATGAAAGTCGATTCCTATTTTACGAGAAAGCTAAAGAGAAGTTGTTTCCAAATGTCACAAAAATGGTTTTATAAAAAGAAATAACTGTTTTACTAAACCTTGATACATAGGGCGAAAGAGATCCTAGAAATTGCCCATCATTTATGAAAGCAACGTATAAATCTCGATTCCTATTTTGGCTAAGGTTTAATAAATTCCTGTTTTGCCAAAACAACACTTAAATGAAAACATCTCATAGCTTTTGCCAATTAAAATCAAACCTTTCTCATAAAGAAATAAAGCTTTCTCATATAGGGCAAAAGACATTCTAAAACATTCTCAAAATAAAACACGTCTCTTTCATAAAACACCAAAAAGAATCCCTTTTTATACAAAACTCACCACAACATTCATTAGGCAAACACACACACACACACGCACACATACACATTTTATGAATTATAGGATAGGTAAAGTATCAAGGTTGCGGTAACCGTGTTTCACGGAAGTCGGGGGGTGCCTAACACCTTCCCCTCGCTTAAGCAAGCCCCCGAACTCTATGAATCTCGGTTCGCAGACCAATTAATTCGGAGTCACATATGAGCCAGCGATTTACAAAAAAATGAAAACTCGGATGAGTTGGTACATCCATTTCAAATATACCAACTGGCGACTCTGGTTAATTGGCTCATCATAAAAAACGATCTTTCAAAAACCCCGTCGACATTAATGCTGACCTTTTCCAAAAATCATTCAATCAAAAGGCTAAAATCGGAAAAGACAAAAACCCGTCGTCGACAGCTAGCGACTCTGCTGGGGAAATTAGAGGGCTTAAGCCGCTTTCGAATCTTGATGTTATCCTATCCTTTAAAATTCATGAATATATGTGTGCATGCGATATTTTGATCTTTTGTACTGTTGTTGTGTGAATGTGTGTTTGTCCAATAAATGAATATTTTGAATGGAATGGCTCTACTTTAAAGTAATCATTTGCATACGGTGAGCGCGATGAATGTGAATGTATGTTGAGAGTGTACCTCCTCCTGAGGCGAACCTGTCGGTTGCTTATTACTGGACTCGAAGGGGCTGCTACCCGGAGATGGCTCAGGAAACGCACCACCCAAATCCGCTCCAATCGAAAGGACTCAAACGAGTAGATTGCGAAGATTTGGGGACCTTCATGCCGAAAAGCCCGTGAGAGTAACCCTAGGATAGGTCAGCCTCAGATTAACCCAACGCAGGAAAAGTCTCTTCATGCCCTTTTACGTTCACGCGTATAAATGTCATGATCCCATTCATATATGCTTCCCTTTCTATCAAAAGAAATTACTAACCTCTATGTTTTGCAGGGAACAGCCGGGGAAGCATAATAAAGTTATGTTTAGCATTTGTTATTGCATTAAAGGACTACTAACTTTCTGTTTTATAGGGAAAGATTAAAAAACCCAAAAATACAAAAGTTACAACTTTAGCATGCATCCACTTTTTATTTTCCTTGGACTAAACTTCGAATCATTGTCTTTGTAGGATTGCTCCTCAAACCCGTTCGCAGTCTAAAAGGGCCCAAAACTCTACATCTGAAATGGCTGATCTCCCACCTACTAATCCTGGTCCCATATCTAGGGAGGAATTTGATGACTTTAAAAAACAGATGTTGGAGATGGCCATAATGCTGAAGGAACAATTGCTACCTCGACAGGATCCACCTAAAGAGGATCCACCCCAACCTAAGGGCGAGCCAGTCGTCCCAAAGGCCATTCCCGTACCTAACAAAACAGTGATTACTATCCCGAAAGAGGGAGATACTGATGACCTGCGAAAGAAAATGAAACAAATGGAGGAAACTATCCAATCTATGAAGGGCATAGGGTCCCTAGGCAGGGTGAACTATTCAGATCTATGTGTCTTCCCCGGAACCAGATATCCGGAGAAATTTAAAATCCCCGAATTTGAGAAATACAATGGGAAGGGGGATCCTTATACCCATCTGAAAATCTACATTGGGGAGCTGGGATCTTATGCAGAAGACGAGGGTCTAAAGATGCAACTTTTCCAAAAGAGTTTGACGGGAGAAGCGAGAATTTGGTATGCCCGTCTTGACAATGCTCGGATCCACAATTGGGAGGAATTGACTCACACCTTCTTAACACAGTATAGCTTCCAAGCACAAATGGCCCCTGATAGATACCAAATGACAAAAGTTAAGAAGCAACCCAGGGAATCCTTCAGGGATTATGCACAACGATGGAGGGGCATGGCCGCACAGGTGAATCCCTCGATGAGCGAGTCGGAGATGGTGATGACCTTCGTAGATATTCAAGAGGCCGCTTATTATGAGCGGGTTATATCAGGGATTGGTAGGCCTTTTGCCGAGATGATTAAACACGGAGAAATGGTGGATATGGGTTTGAAGTCTGGTAAGATTCGGGATTTCACGGCTTTGGAAACGGCTGCAGAACAAATATAGAGTGGAAATTATGGCAGCACTTCCCGTAGGGTGCAAAAGAAAAAGGAGGAGGATGTTTCCCTCATCCTTCAGGGGTCACCTAGAAAGGCAGAAAACAATCTTCCAGTACAGGTGCAGAGAGTGGGGCTATCCCGACAGCCTAACTTCACTGATCAGAGGGCGGAAGGGCGAAGGAGATTCGAGGCCTCGCAAAATCGAGTATTCACCCCACTCGGGGATCCTCTTGAGCGGATTTTGGCGGTATTGATAGCCCAAAAGAAGATAGTTGATTTGGCACCCCCGAGTGACCCAAAGGGAAGAAGGTTTGACCCAAGCAAGCGATGCGCATACCACTCAGGTTCCCCTGGTCATGATACGCAGGACTGTTGGACGCTGAAGCACAGAATTCAGAACTTGATTGATAGTGGAGAAATTGTGGTGGAACAGCCAGACTCCCCAAATGTTAAAATCATTCCCCTGCCTAGACATGATGGAGGGGGGGTCAATGTGGCAGAAGCCAGTGAAGCCGAGGGGCCGTCAAGGCTGAACTATGTGAAGAAAATTGAGGAAATGATCAACATGATAAGTAATCACAGGAGTGCACGGGGAGCGCCCATTAGGTTGATGGGTGTAAGTGGAAATACCAAGGAGGGACCTATCAAGTTGGCGGCTCCGAAACCCCTCATCCTTACAGCGAGACCGCAAATCCCTGTCAGCAGTCTAAAGACGGTACCATGGAATTATGGGGGGGTGTCAGAGGAAGCGGCCAGTTGTGCTTATGTGACAACAAGGGGGAATCCTTTGTATCTTCCTTGACGAGTCCTTGAGAACAAAACGAAGAAAAATGAAGAGATCTCCGAGGAGAAAGCCATAGAATTCTTGAAAAGGATGGATCATCCGGAAGCAAGAGGGATCCAGGTATTAAGAGAGGAGTTGACCCTGACATCAATCATGGACTTGGTGTTATCATCCAATGATCACTGCAAAAGTCTGGCGAAAGTCCTGGAGGAGGCATACGTTCCCAAAGAAATTAGTAAGGAAGGTTTCGGCCATCTGGTGGACCACCTGTTGGAGAGTGATGTGATATCATTTACAGATGACGACATCCCCAAGGAGGGAAGGGGGCATCGAAAACCGCTACATATTGCGGTAATCTCCTCAGGTTATATCATGAATGGGGTGCTGATTGATGGGGGATCGGCGTTGAATATATGTTCCCTCAGCACATTACAGAAGATGAACATCAATCCCAAGCGCCTACGGGCCAGTCATGTAGTGGTGCGAGCCTTCGATGGTTCCCGGAGGGATACAATTGGAGAGATAGAATTGCCGGTGGAAATAGGACCTTGTACTTTTGATATCTCTTTCCAAGTCCTAGATATTGCGGCAAGCTATAACCTGTTACTGGGGAGGCCGTGGATACACATGGTCGGGGCAGTTCCTTCCACACTACACCAGCAAATCAAACTTATCATTGACGAGAATCTGGTGACGATCTCAGCAGAGTGTGATGACCTTCCTCCTTCCGGGAATGGCCTGCTTGCCTGAGATCTAAACAAGGCCAGTCTCAAGGATAACTTCCCGGTGCCTTTCATACACATCCTGGTGGATAACACAGCCCAGTACGAGATGTACTCTTTTGTTGATTGCTTCGCGGGGTATCATCAGATAATGGTGGCGGAAGAAGATCGGGAAAAGACCGCGTTCATCACCCCTTGGGGCACCTTCTGCTATAGACGATTGGCTTTTGGTCTCACAAACGCGGGGGCTACTTATCAGAGAGCCATGATGGCCTTGTTCCATGACATGATGCATAAGGAGATAGAGGTCTACGTGGATGACATTATCGTGAAATCAAGGGTAGAATCTGACCATATAACCCATCTCAAAAAGCTATTCAACCGACTCAGAAAATATAATTTGAAACTCAATCCAGCAAAGTGTGCTTTTGGAGTGCAGTCGGGCAAGCTCTTGGGATTCCTGGTTAGGGATCGGGGCATTGAGTTGGATCCAGCGAAGATTAAGGCCATTGTGGATATGCCGGCACCTCACACGGAGAAGGAGATAAGAGGATTCTTGGGGAGAATAAACATCATCAGCCGTTTTATATCCCACTTGACAACTACATGCGAGCCAATTTTCAAACTGTTAAGGAAAGGTGCTTCCCAAGAATGGAATGAGCAATGTCCGAAGGCATTTCAGACCATTAAAAAGCAACTGACAGAGGCACCAGTGCTGGTACCCCCGAAGGATGGGATCCCTCTATTTATGTATATATCGATCAATGCTATCGCAATTGGATGTATGCTGGGACAGAAGAATGAGGCAGGTAAAGAGCAGGCCATCTATTACCTCAGCAAGAGATTTAGCCAATGTGAACAGAATTACACTCCCATCGAGAAGACCTGTTGCGCTCTGGCCTGGGCTGCAGGGAGATTACAACACTACCTTCATGGGCATACTACATACCTGATATCGAGGATGGATCCCTTGAAATATATCTTTGAAAGACCCATGCTGAATTGTCGACTGTCAAGATGACAGTTAATCTTACAACAGTTCGACATGGTATACGTAACTCAGAAAGCCATGAAAGGGCAGGGAATTGCAGATCAGTTGGCAGAAACCCCGTCAGGAGGGATGGAGCCGTTAAAAACTCCTCTACCGGGCGAAGATATATTTTGGGTATCACACACGAAATGTGATGACGAGGGTCAGTTCTGGAAGCTGTATTTTGATGGTGCCATGAATGCTGAGGGGGCAGGGGCCGGAGCAGTACTGGTCTCTATCACCGGAGAGCAATACCCTGTGGCTACTAAATTGTAGTTCAGTAATTCAAACAATACAGCTGAGTACGAGGGGTGTATATTGGGACTCCGTTTTGCCCGCGATATGGGAGTGAAGAGATTAGCGGTGTTTGGGGATTCAGAACTGGTAATCAGACAGGCGATCGGGGTGTACAACACTAAAGAGCTTCGGTTACTTCCATACCATCGTTGTGTTACCCAGTTGATGCAAGAGTTCGAAGATATCACTTTCCGCCATATTCCCCGGGGACGGAATGAGTTTGCGGATGCGTTGGCAACCCTGGCTTCCTTAATCCATATAATCAAAAGAAAAGATGTTCCACAGATTGAGATAGTAGTACAGAATACCCCGGCATACGAGGAACATGTTGTAGTATTATCAGACGAGGTGGTTATGCCGGGGCAGCCTTGGTATCACGACATAAGGGAGTACCTGAAGGATAGATCCATTCCCGACCAGGCGAGCCGAGCTGAGAGGATGAGGATTCAAAAGATGGCAATGAAATTTTACCTGAGTGGGGATTCACTCTACAAGAGGGATGCTGGGTTGGGACTGTTGCAATGCGTAGATGAGACACAGGACCAAAGGATTATGAACGAAATACATGGTGGAGTATGTGGGCCACACATGAGTGGACCAATGCTAGCCAAGAAGATCTTGAGAACGGGGCATTATTGGTTAACACTGAAAGCCAACTGCGACGATCACGTAAAACGGTGTTACCAATGCCAAGCGCACGGTAATGTGATCCATACGCCTCCCAATGAACTGCACTGTATGACCTCCCCGTGGCCATTTTCAATGTGGGGAATGGATGTAATCGGACCGATAGAGCCCAAAGCAAGCAACAGACACCGATTCATTTTCGTCATGATTGATTACTTCACCAAATGGGTAGAAGCAGCTTCTTTCCCCAAAGTAACTCAGGAGGTCATCGTCGGTTTCATTAGGAATAATGTCATTTGTCGATACGGGCAGCCTGAGGTCTTAGTCTCCGACAATGCCAAGAATTTGAACAACGCCCTCATGAGGGGATTGTGCGACCAGTTTAAGATCAAACACCTCAATTCCGTCATTTACCGTCCTAAGATGAATGGGGCAGTGGAGGCTGCAAATAAGAACATCAAGAAGATCATGGCGAAAATGTCTGCTAATCATCGGGGATGGCCGGATCTGCTACCCCTCACCCTACTGGCATACTGAACGTCAACGCGTACTTCTACAAGGGCAACCCCTTACGCTTTGGTGTATGGAATGGAGGCCGTTCTGCCAATTGAGGTTGAGATGGCGTCCCTCAGAATAATGATCGATGCTCAGATAAGGGAGGAGGATTGGATGCAAAGTCGATACGACCAATTGGCCCTACTTGATGAAAGGAGGGTGGCTACTGTTTGGCACGGTCAGTTATATCAACAAAGGATCTCTCGATCATATGACAAAAGGATAAGACCTCGAAAGTTCAAGGAAAATGATTTGGTGCTAAAAAGAGTCATGCCTTGTCAAGACGAAGCCAAGGGGAAGTTTGCCCAGAATTGGGAAGGACCATTTGTGATTAAGAAAGCGTTGTCCGGAGGGGCCCTCATATTGCAAGAAATGGATGGTGAGGTATTTCCACAACCCCTAAATTCCGACTCGGTGAAGCGGTTCTACGCTTGAATCATCAGTTTCTCCTTTTTTTCTTTGGGGAACGAACTACGTAGGACCTGATCTCCCAACTTGTGGGGGTACGTAGGCAGCCATCATGGCGCGGTCCGATCCCTTAAGAATAATCCTTTCCCTAAAAAAAACCAATTTCCAATAGCCAGATAAACCTTCCTACACCCTCAAAACCTTCCCGAAACTAGCCGACAAATCAGCTTCATCTCAGATGACATAACCCTGATCTAACCAAAACAGTTAGCCAAAAATCTAAGACCCAATCCGATGAAATCGACAGGGGTACGGCAATATCTGTCAGATCTCCATCAAGACTTGAGAAGAGAAAGAAAGCGAAATGTGAAAATCGTGGTCAACTGGATAAAATGAGGATCCAATGAAAGGCAACGATACGACCAAAAGGGAAAATGACTAAATTTAAATGCATGTCTGTATATATAAGTCATTTTATTACAAGATTTCTCTTTCGATAACCGATGAAACTGACATAGTCTATGCAGGAAATAAAACAATCTTCAAATCTGAAACTAGCTGAAGCAGGATGGATAAAGTGGTGGGTAGATCTGAAGCATCAACATCCCCTGCAATCTGCTGCCCCATCATGTCGATGCGGTCCAATAAAGCAGTGGCTCGGCTGACAGTCCCAGAATGAGCATCTATAACTGCCCTGGTCTGAAATACGATGGCATCTCTGTCAGCAATGGCAGCGTCTCTAGCCAGAATGGCATCATCTCTCTCGATAAGAGCGGCATCCCTCTCAGCTTCAGTAGTAATCAAGGCCAGGTGGAGTCGGGTATCCTCAGTAGCCCGACTTGGGGCAGAATCAGCTGAGATGGAATGATCTGTGGTATCATCTGGGAACATCACTCCAGAGTCATCAAAGGCCCCAGTCTGACTCAAACCAACCGGATCCGAGTCTCCGCGCAACCACTGCACGTAAGCAAATGTCTGGATGTGGCAGCTCTCACTATATTCGGCAAAGATCCTGCGAGACCAAAGATCGTATACCTGCAGTAGATCCCTCTCTGTCTGGGATGATATAAGGAATCGGTAGGCGGCTGCACCCGTGAAAGGGTGAAAATCCTGTGTCTGATCAAACTGCCCTGTAACTGCCAAAGGATGATAGGTCGTCACACTCCTCAAGCCAGCAATAGGGATGAAATCCAGGTTGGGCACGTGAGTCAAGAAGCTCATGAAGGAGTAATAACCTGAATAGACCAGGAGATGAAAGGGATCCTCAATGACCGACAAAAATGATGTCCAGGAGGCCACATCAGTACAGCTCACGGACGAAACGAAAACTGCGTGGCTATGTCATGGCTGAAGCAAAACCCTTGGCGACGGAAATGGCCGATGGGACTGAGATGACTCATGAACCACACGTATAACAAAGTCGAGCTCCCTCTGAATACTCTACCTCAGAAAGACTGGCAATAGGAGGCTGACATGTAGGTATCCGCCAATATCATGGGAAGAATGGTGTGATCCTCCTGAAGGGCTCTAATGGCCGCGACAACCCGCATGTCCAACTGATCGGGTCCTGTAGGCAAGTACAAAACTGAGATGATACAGACCATCAAAACGTCTAATCTCAAAGCACCCCAGAGCTCCTCGGATACGGAAAAATCACCAGAAAATAGGTGAAAACTGTCGGGTGAGCCGAATCGGTCAATCAAAAAATGAAGGGGAACCAAATGGTCTGATGTGATCACCGATAGCAAGACAGCCCTCCGCAAACCGGTGAAAGTCAGGAACTGACGACGCATGGAACCAGCTGTAACCCTAGCACAAGGAGCATCCAGAGGCAGGCCGGTGAAGCGAGCATACTCCTCGAGGGTGGGGGTCAGCTCTACTGTCCCTAACCTGAACACCTGACGGGCAGGCGCCCAATAGCTCAAAATACCATCCACAAAGCCCGCTGGCACCGAGAAGGATAATAAGGACCAAGAATGTCCCAAAAGACCATCTGCGATGACCCTGTCGGCCGGCGACAAACTGTCCAACCAACGGAGGAGACTGCTGACTAACCCTGTGGGAGGAATGGAATCCAAACATACCACGACATCTGAGGACGACATCTGTGAAAAAATAGTATCAAAAAGACTGTAAAGGGGTCATTCTCTATCCATAAATAAAAAAGCATGCATCATACAGTTAATAATAAAGCAAATGAATTTCATAGAGATAAAAGATAAAAACTGTGCATAAATAAAACAAATGAGTTCAGTACATAGTGCATGTAATAATGATAAAAAAGGAAAAAATAAATCTAAACAGATGCAGGTACAAAAGCCCTATCCTATCATGATCTAAACAAAGTCAATGTCATCTATGAAAGCGGGATCCTCGAACTGATCCCCTGGGGTCGTCGAAGTCGGAGGACCAAAATTCATGTCAGGAATGTATGGCTGCGCTGTGGCATCAGATGAGCTCGGGCCTGCATCATAACCCGCACTGTCAGGATCGTAGGCGTAAGCATCCTCTGGGGTCCGGCCTAACACCCGAAGATACAGCGACAGCTGCTCCACCTGGCGGGTCAAAGTGGCAATCTGCTCGGCATGAATGGGAGTCCGAATGCAGGTAGCCCAATCAGTCATCATCACCCAGCCGGGAACCATGTCTCCAAGAAAGAAAGTGGCCCGGGTCTGAGGACCGATGGTGCGAGGCACCCACCAGGTCCGGAAAGCCTCGCTCGTACTGGAACCCGTAGACAGCATCCGACCGTCCTCCCCGGCTAGCATGATCTCCGAAAGCTGAGAATCCAACGGCCAGGAGGTAGTGAAGGGAAGGGAGTGCGGGATGCGGATCTCTCCAGTAACGCATCTGAATGCGCGCTCTCCCAGGTACATCACCCATCCTCCAACACTCTGCAAAGTGAGGCGACGGGTGAAAAGCTCGAACTCCGGGCCAGAAGGATGTCCGTCGGCAAACCCCACAGTCAGATGCTCGGAGAGGTAGGGAACCCAGACGATATCAGTGGTCGTGATCAGCTCCAGCTGAATACGACAATGTGCAAAGCTGCCCGACACCGGGACCTCCTCCAAAGTGCTGTGATGCCACCGCCGACCCCAGGGATAAGTGTCCAGGCCAAGAGTAGTGACGGGCCTCAGGCATGAAAGACGCTCGTAGGCCCAGAACTGCGAACAGAAACAGCGAAAAGCATGAGTAACCGACAAATGCAAAAAAGAGAAATAAATGAAGGAAAGTCCAGTAAGAAGAGAGGAAAAGAAACCTCACCAGCAAAAAGTGATAGAATCCGAGCCAAGCGTCTGTCTGTCCCTCCGAACGTAGACGCAGACCGTGGAGGAAATAAGCAAAGGTGAACGACCCCCAATCATAGTCACCGATCCGGTCTACGTCTTTGACAGCTCCTACGACGCTGAAATGAATGGTGGAGGAGTTGTTCCCTAGGAAACAACCCCTCATGATGGTCAGGAATAGCCGCCGGAGCAGAATATCCCGAGTAGCCCAATCCGCGGGGAATGGCGTCGCATATATGCCTCCCACAACGTCAACGGCCAAAGCTCCAGACCGAATGCTGCGGGCCTTAAAGACCCGGTCGTCGGCAGCAAAACCCAGCAAAGCCCGAACCTCCGCTGGAGTGATATCAAGATCTAGAGGGACACGGGACCCGGTGAACTCTATACCCGTGATGTACCTCCAGTCCCAGGGAGTCAGCACGACCTCACAGTCCAAAAGGTGAAGGGACTGGGTCTGGTGAAACCATCTCTCGGACAGAGCTCGCATATAACCCCAGGGGCACTGGCGCGGAATGATGGTGAAGAAGTGACGAAAACCCCAGGCATCCACCACTGCGCGGTAATCGCTGTGCAAAGCCGTGTAGAGGGAGTAAATGTTGAACCAGTTACCCCTCGACTGAGTAAACTCGGGCACCTGTGGCAATCACCAATGGGTCAGTCCAGATAGAACGAGAATTGAGAAATTGAGAACAAAATCAGAGTAGAATTGAATATACCTCATTAGCCACGAGAGATGCTGAGGGGTGACGACTGAGATCCCGACCCAATAGATCGGGTATCTGCACAGAGGCGCCAGACAGGGCGCGATGAGGAGACAGAGCTGCTGTGCTAGAGAATGGCCCCTCTACCGCAACATCCGGGAGAACAGCCTCCTCAACATTGAGGTGATCAGGCCGGATGACAGACTCCGCCAGTCGGCGAGCCTGACGGGTCCGAGGAAGAGCAGGGGCAGGTGTAGCCCTACGACGGCGAACACCCGAGGTCCGAGACGCAGAGGAGCTACTAGGAGCGTCGGGATCCATAGCTAGAATAGAACAGGCGAGGAGGAAGGTAAGTTCCCTTTTTTGAATTATGTCACAAATATTCCAATACTCATCATAGAATTAATGCAACATGATGCATGTTTATTATATGTATAAAAAAAAATCGGCAGAGTTTCGTCTGTAAAATGGGCATCCCATGCATAACCAAGCATGTTTTCAATTAATCCAAGCCACAACAGGTCAAAATTGCATTCATATGGGTAATTGCAGCATGTAAAAGGACCATAATGCATGATTTTTTCTCAAAAAGAAATAACAGATATGTGTGACCGAATCATGAGCATAAAATAGGACTCACACAGTTGATACATAGCATGTATATACAATAATACATAGCATAGCATTATAAAGCATACATTTATATCTCTAAACATGAAGAACAACAAATGTATAACAAAACATTGACGAAATTGGAAAACAATCGGTCAAAGTATTACCTGTAACGCGTAGATCGATCTAACCGGAGCGGTTTTTGCAAAAAAGGTTGGAAAACTCAGCAAAAGGGAGTGTAAAGGTTTGAAAATCGCGTGGGGTACGAATGAAAGTGACAGATCTGGGAGGCGGCTGGCCGCCTATATGACCGATCTTAGCCGCAGATCAATCTGCGGCTGGCCGCAGATCCATCTGCGGCTGGGCCCAGTGCTCCCCCATTGGTCCATTACAAGCTTAATCGATTCTAAATCCCATTTGACTCATAATGTGATAATAAAAGACAAGATTTTGATGAAGTAGGTGTCAAACACGGCTTCTCAATCCGACCGAGTGACCGGATACGAGACCCGGCACTCACAAGACGATCGACCGGCGACGATACCCGGCGATCACGAGATGGGTGACCAGCGACGATACCCGGCCCCGACAAGACAACCAACCGGCGACGATACCCGGGGGTTACAAGATGGGTGATCGGCGACGAAACCCGGCCCCGACGAGACGATCAACCGGCGATGATACCCGGCGATCACAAGATGGGTGACCGGCGACGATACCCGGCCCCGACAAGACAACCAACCGGCAACGATACCCGGGGGTTACAAGATGGGTGACCGGCGACGAAACCCGGCCTCGACAAGACGATCGACCGGCGACGATAACCGTCGATTACGAGATGGGTGACCGGCGACGAAACCCGGCCCCGACGAGACGATCGACCGGCGACGATAACCGGCGATTACGAGATGGGTGACCGGCGACGAAACCCGGCCCCGACGAGACGATCGACTGGCGACGATAACCGGCGATTACGAGATGGGTGACCGGCGACGAAACCCGGCCCCGACGAGTTGATCGACCGGCGACGATAACCGGCGATTACGAGATAGGTGACCGGCAAAGAAACCCGGCCTCGACGAGACGATCGACCGGCGACGATAACCGACGATTATGAGAAGGGTGACCGGCGACGAAACCCGGCCCCGACGAGACAATCGACCGGCGACGATAACCGGCGATTACGAGATGGGTGACCGACGACAAAACTCGGCCCCAACGAGACGATCATCCGCATTGACACCTTGTTATGAATGTTTTGCATGACTTACATCTTACGTTGCATCATAAGTCATATGTGTTGCATCACGCATGTATTGTCATCCTTGTGCACTGTCGTTCATGCATCGAGTGTCTATTCTTTATCCTGTTCATTTCATTTAAACATTGCATAAACATGATAAAGAGGGGCAGCTATAGATACCCAAATTTTGCGTTCCCTATACTAACCGTGACAGGAGGGCAAAATCGTCAATTGAACCGGCTCACGGGAGCGAAGGAATGGGCACAAGTGCGAACGCTCAACACCACCGCGATGATTGGCGACCAAAGCTGACGTGACAATAAGGCCGTCCGAAACGAGCATTCCCGAATGAGGTGGCACGTCTCCCTAAAATTCCCCGGACTGCAAAATACGAGCCTGTCAGCGAAAACCGATGTTACGGCACGAAAGTCGAGGCGTGGCACAAAAATCGAGAAAGTCAAACCGTCCAGCCGCGGATTGATCTGCGGCCAATAAGTGCGCCTTTTGAAAACACGGAACTCGAAACACGGAACTCGAAACCAGGTGAGTGGAAGGCAGGCGGCCAGCCAGCCGCAGATTGATCTGCGGCCAGCCAGCCTATTTCAGCTCAATCCCTCTTCAGCATACAGGAGGTTCAGCAGATTGAGAGAAGAGGAGAATTCAGCAGCAGCAAAGCACGGAAATAGAAGGGAAAATAGCAAATTTTGCAACCAAATAGGAGGAAAAGAGAGAAAAAAAGAGAGGATTTATACTCTTTTGATTTTGATTGTATCAAATATACTTCTTATCCTATTCAAATACACAAGTTTACATCCATTTGAGATCATTTGCAAGGTAAAAATTCCCTTTGTTATAGCAATTTATATCATATTATTTGGTTAAATTAAATGTAATTTTCATGAATATTGTTGAGCTATCATAGATTAGGGATTATTAGTGAGGGTTCCATCGGAACAAAATTCTTCCTAATAACCCGAGGATATCCAATTGGTGAAATTTCTAGCTTGTTTAGGGTGATGTATTGGGCGTAAATTATTTAGATTATCATTTTCGGATATCATGGGGTATTGGATAAATCCGGGTTGGTTAGTTATGTAGTATTCATTTTGTGGGCATGTAGCGATCTTGGGTGTGAGCCTAGGAACGCGACCCCGTGGTCCAAATCCGATGATGGACGTTTTGATGTATGTAATAGATTCAAGGTGCTCGTTTTTGTAACATGTAATCGTCGGGCCTTAAAACGACGCTAAGGCGAGAATCGGGTTTAAGGCCCCGTAGTAGTGAAATATGTGATTGATGGCGTTCGGGGATATTTTGATGGCTTACATGCCCGTGAATAGCCCCCTACGCGTTTTGATATTTGATTTGATTTGTAACACCAAACAAAAGATTTCAAAGCCAAAATAATAAAGATTTTTCTAAAATCAATCAAAATAGGAGATTAGCATCACGAGGCTAAGAATTGGAAATGCTAATGAAAGTCGATTCCTATTTTACGAGAAAGCTAAAGAGAAGTTGTTTCCAAATGTCACAAAAATGGTTTTATAAAAAGAAATAACCGTTTTACTAAACCTTGATACATAGGGCAAAAGAGATCCTAGAAATTGCCCATCATTTATGAAAGCAACGTATAAATCTCGATTCCTATTTTGGCTAAGGTTTAATAAATTCCTGTTTTGCCAAAACAACACTTAAATGAAAACATCTCATAGCTTTTGCCAATTAAAATCAAACCTTTCTCATAAAGAAATAAAGCTTTCTCGTATAGGCCAAAAGATATTCTAAAGCATTCTCAAAATAAAACACGTCTCTTTCTTAAAACACCAAAAAGAATCCCTTTTTATACAAAACTCACCACAACATTCATTAGGCAAACACACACACACACGCACACATACACATTTCATGAATTATAGGATAGGTAAAGTATCAAGGTTGCGGTAACCGTGTTTCACGGAAGTCGGGGGGTGCCTAACACCTTCCCCTCGCTTAAGCAAGCCCCCGAACTCTATGAATCTCGATTCGCAGACCAATTAATTCGGAGTCACATATGAGCCAGCGATTTACAAAAAAATGAAAACTCGGATGAGTTGGTACATCTATTTCAAATATACCAACTGGCGACTCTGGTTAATTGGCTCATCATAAAAAACGATCTTTCAAAAACCTCGTCGACATTAATGCTGACCTTTTCCAAAAATCATTCAATCAAAAGGCTAAAATCGGAAAAGACAAAAACCCGGCGTTGACAGTGTTTATAATTGAGTTTCAGGTAATCAAATTCATGAAAACATGTGTTAGAAGAGAAAAATTGAGTTTTGTAGTAATATGTATATGTTGGTCTATTTTGAGACTAAAATTGGTTATGAATTTGGGTAAAGAATCCGAAATTGATGGTGGATATTGTTAATACTTTGATAAACGAAAACAAATCAAGTTGAATCAACCAATTTGGTTGAAAAACGAATTCATGGTGTTTGATTTCGTTAATATGTCAAAAATTTTTTAAAAAAAGAGCATAAACATGAAATTTGAATCCTGTTTGAACATTCTAAGATGGTGAAATAGTGTTGGTACATGTTTAGTTTGGTGTTTATTAAGTTTATACCATCTGAGATTAGCTAAATGGGTCCTTAAGTGTTAGATGTGTTGGATTTTTGGTTAGAGCAGAGTTTGCTGCAAATTGCAGGTTCTGTGTCTACGCTTGGGCGCAACTGCGCCGGAACCTAAGCCAAAATGGGCGCAGCTGCGCCGGGCTCAATGCAGGCCTGGACTGGTTTGATCTCTTATAGTAAAATGGTCATAACATTTTCATACGAACTCAGAATTGGATGATTCAAGATGATTCGGAAAGCTAAGAGATAGACCTACAATTTCTTTTTAATAAGTTTTCGGATTTGAGGTCTGTAACAAGGTCAAAAATGGCCATATTTAAGACTGATGTGCAATTGACAGCAAACGGGGGTTATCGGAGATACGCGTAAGCACGCCTAATGCTCCCAACAATGTAAAATGATGTTCGAAGTTTTAAAAAATGAAAATTGTGAATTATAATGATACTTAGCATTAATAAATGATGAATTAGATAAGTGTATGAGCATGCTAAGCATGTACGAATGAGACGAATTAGGCGTGTGACGTGTTTTAAAACGGCGAAACGCCGAGTAAATTGTTAATGCACTTAAATAGTGTTTTGAATATATTGAAATGAATATTATAAGATATAGAATGAGGTTTTTATAAACCAACGAGGATGGATGATGATGAAGGTCTTAATGTTATCACACTATGCAACGACGAGAAATGTTTTAGAGTTAATCGCGTAAATCATCTATAAGGCGCGAACAATATGGAATACAAATTATTCTTAGTGTAAACCATTGTGTGAAACCTTACTAGTGGCTAATGAATGATGTAAATGATTATATATTGTGTAGGATACATGAGGTGCAGATAAGTATAAGCTGTTTATGATAATTGGTAATCTACGAGTCAGGCAAGTCTTTCAGTTCCTATTTGTTATGTGAACTCGATGATTAACTACTTTAAATTTATACCGTAAAGAGCATGACGTGTTACATATATTGTGAGTACGAAATGTTAAAGTTAATATATGACTTCCTGGATTGAGTAAAGAATGTTGATTGAATTATGGAATTCAATCTCTACTTAATATGTGACGTACAACATGTAAGTTATGTTTACCCAGATGCTTACGTTATATAAGATGAGCATGATAATTATGTGCTACGTGATGTATGAAAACTGTTAGATTTTGCTAGGCTGTCGAGCTCATTCTTGCAAATAACCATTTTTGCAGGTTAAGGATTCAAGGTAAAGTTATGTGCTACCTAAATGACGTGGATCAAAATTTGATGCATGAAGATTAGATGTTCTAGTTGAAGTTAATACTTGAGCTATGTTAAGATTTTTTGTTAAATGTATTTATGTTATATTGCAAAAGGGATAATTCAACTTTTAGTACCTATACTGGGTCCCGACTTACAAGTTGGTACCCAAACTGAAAAAACTTACAAACTGGTGCTTGTACTAGAAAAAACTTACAAACTGGTGCTTGTACTTGAATATTTATGTAAAATCGTTAAATTTGACTAACGGACACGACGGAAAAGTCTGATTGACTAACATAATCTACATGATTAAACTTTTGGTACATGTACTAGAACTCGACTTACAAGTTGGTACTCAAACTGGTGGTTGATATGTCTTTTTATTTTCAATTGGTTTTATAGTTATAATTAATACATTTTTATTATAGGACAATAAAGTGACATGATATTTTGAATTTATTTTTATTATTTTTTTACCACCACTACTAATTTTTTAGCTAATATTAAATATATATTTAAAAATTAAAATTATTTTTAAAACATTTCGTATTATAAAAATATTTTTAATTAAAATTATTCTTAAAAAACTATTCTTAAAATTATTCATACTATTTTTTAGCTAATATTAAATATATATGATGGAAGAATGTATATAAACTATTTTTTGTAAGTTTTCAATAGCATCATATATATATCTATCTAACTCATGGTTTCTTTTCCTTGGGGGAAACTAAGAATATATAATTACATATCTTCTTTTTGCCAAACATGTATAAAAAGAGAAACCCTAAAGAAACCACATTCCAACAAATAAATGACACATCATGGTAATATGCAAGTCCTTTTCAACTTCTAACACTTCAGGCCAATTTTCTTTTTCCTATCTTACTTTATTTATTTTTTTGTGAAGAATTTTCTCATTTTAGGTAAAAATAAAAATTCATGGTGTTTGATTTCGTTAATATGTCAAAAATTTTAAAAAAAAAAGAGCATAAACATGAAATATGAATCCTGTTTGAACATTCAAAGATGGTGAAATAGTGTTGGTACATGTTTAGTTTGGTGTTTATTAAGTTTATACCATCTGAGATTGGCTAAATGGGTCCTTAAGTATTAGATGTGTTGGATTTTTGGTTAGAGCAGAGTTTGCTGCAAATTGCAGGTTCTGTGTCTGCGCTTGGGCGCAGCTGCGCCGGAACCTAAGCCAAAATGGGCGCAGCTGCGCCGGGCTCAATGCAGGCCTGGACTGGTTTGACCTCTTATAGTAAAATGGTCATAACGTTTTCATACGAACTCGGAATTGGATGATTCAAGATGATTCGGAAAGCTAAGAGATAGACCTACAATTTCTTTTTAATAAGTTTTCGGATTTGAGGTCTGTAACAAGGTCAAAAATGGCCATATTTAAGACTGATGTGCAATTGACAGCAAACGGGGGTTATCGGAGATACGCGTAAGCACGCCTAATGCTCCCAACAATGTAAAATGATGTTCGAAGTTTTAAAAAATGAAAATTGTGAATTATAATGATACTTAGCATTAATAAATGATGAATTAGATAAGTGTATGAGCATGCTAAGCATGTACGAATGAGACAAATTAGGCGTGTGACGTTTAAACGGCGAAACGCCGAGTAAATTGTTAATGCACTTAAATAGTGTTTTGAATCTATTGAAATGAATATTATAAGATATAGAATGAGGTTTTTATAAACCAACGAGGATGGATGATGATGAAGGTCTTAATGTTATCACACTATGCAACGACGAGAAATGTTTTAGAGTTAATCGCGTAAATCATCTATAAGGCGCGAACAATATGGAATACAAATTATTCTTAGTGTAAACCATTGTGTGAAACCTTACTAGTGGCTAATGAATGATGTAAATGATTATATATTGTGTAGGATACATGAGGTGCAGATAAGTATAAGCTGTTTATGGTAATTGGTAATCTACGAGTCAGGCAAGTCTTTCAGTTCCTATTTGTTATGTGAACTCGATGATTAACTACTTTAAATTTATACCGTAAAGAGCATGACGTGTTACATATATTGTGAGTACGAAATGTTAAAGTTAATATATGACTTCCTGGATTGAGTAAAGAATGTTGATTGAATTATGGAATTCAATCTCTACTTAATATGTGACGTACAACATGTAAGTTATGTTTACCCAGATGCTTACGTTATATAAGATGAGCATGATAATTATGTGCTACGTGATGTATGAAAACTGTTAGATTTTGCTAGGCTGTCGAGCTCATTCTTGCAAATAACCATTTTTGCAGGTTAAGGATTCAAGGTAAAGTTATGTGCTACCTAAATGACGTGGATCAAAATTTGATGCATGAAGATTAGATGTTCTAGTTGAAGTTAATACTTGAGCTATGTTAAGATTTTTGTTAAATGTATTTATGTTATATTGCAAAAGGGATAATTCAACTTTTAGTACCTATACTGGGTCCCGACTTACAAGTTGGTACCCAAACTGAAAAAACTTACAAACTGGTGCTTGTACTAGAAAAAACTTACAAACTGGTGCTTGTACTTGAATATTTATGTAAAATCGTTAAATTTGACTAACGGACACGACGGAAAAGTCTGATTGACTAACATAATCTACGTGATTAAACTTTTGGTACATGTACTAGAACTCGACTTACAAGTTGGTACTCAAACTGGTGGTTGATATGTCTTTTTATTTTCAATTGGTTTTATAGTTATAATTAATACATTTTTATTATAGGACAATAAAGTGACATGATATTTTGAATTTATTTTTATTATTTTTTTTACCACCACTACTAATTTTTTAGCTAATATTAAATATATATTTAAAAATTAAAATTATTTTTAAAAAATTTCGTATTATAAAAATATTTTTAATTAAAATTATTCTTAAAAAACTATTCTTAAAATTATTCATACTATTTTTTAGCTAATATTAAATATATATGATGGAAGAATATATATAAACTATTTTTTGTAAGTTTTCAATAGCATCATATATATCTATCTAACTCATGGTTTCTTTTCCTTGGGGGAAACTAAGAATATATAATTACATATCTTCTTTTTGCCAAACATGTATAAAAAGAGAAACCCTAAAGAAACCACATTCCAACAAATAAATGACACATCATGGTAATATGCAAGTCCTTTTCAACTTCTAACACTTCAGGCCAATTTTCTTTTTCCTATCTTACTTTATTTATTTTTTTGTGAAGAATTTTCTCATTTTAGGTAAAAATAAAAAATTGCTTGAATTAAAGAAATATTGCACATGCATGTGCATATAATACTATAAATAAACAAACACTAAAACACAAGCCGAATGGAATCCTAATAATTAAATGGAAAATAATTGCAACAAACACTAAAACACACATTTATGAGCAAATTAAAAGAAACTAGCAAACATAAGTCGAATGGAATCCTAATAATTAAACGGAACCCTAAAATTTAACGGATTGTAAATTTTTACGAGTACAAGCACTATATTGTAACTTTTTTCAGTTTGGGTACCAACTTATAAGTTAGGAACCCTAATAATTAAACGGAACCCTAAAATTTAACGGATAGTAAATTTTGACGAGTACAAGCACCAAATTGTAACTTTTTTTAGTTTGGGTACCAACTTGTAAGTAGGGTCGCAGTACATGTATCAAAAGTTGAATTATCCCTATTGCAAAGTGCATATTGAGATGTAATCTTATATAGTAAGTTCGATAAACCGAATTATAATATTGTCATGATTCTAAGATATTTAGACGTAAAGGTTGAAAGTTTTGGGAACGAGGACAA
This sequence comes from Aralia elata, assembly GCA_034770075.1. Lineage (NCBI taxonomy): Eukaryota > Viridiplantae > Streptophyta > Magnoliopsida > Apiales > Araliaceae > Aralia > Aralia elata. The sequence goes on from CM068384.1 coordinate 49,778,699, forward strand.
TTTGTAATAGAATTAGTTTAAAATTATTTCGCATTTTGTTAAGTTTAACATTGAATAATGTTGTAAGGTTAGAATGAGAATGTATTGATAACGACCGATGTGGAAAGTTGAATTGTATGAATTTTGGGGTCGTTACAGTTGGTATCAGAGCTGATAGGTTATAGACCTTAGGTAAGAGTACCTTAGGCTATGACCAAAGTGAGGAATAAAAAATATAGGAGAATAATAAGTTAAGTATAATTACGGTACAATCGTACTCTTTAATGGTTGATGTATGGTATCTGGGCTAAACGATTCCTTCATAGAGCGGAGGTTTATACGAACTAGCAATCGATCTAACTTGTTGTGAAAGACAGTGTGGACGAGACGAGAAACTAGTTTGTTGGTCGTTTGTGGGAAACCACTCAGCGTATTATACTGAACACTGTTAGAGACTCGAGGTGTACCGAGTATAGAATTATGGATGTGTATGATTAAGAAGTGATTCTTTTCGTATAGGTGGATACATGAGATGAGTTAAGTCCTAGAAACGTTGCAAGGAGAAGATGCGAATGACGCGAAGTAAACTCGAATAAAATAGTGAATGATATGAATGAAGTTAGAGATTCTTAAAGGAAGAATTGATATATATATATATATATATATATATATATATATAAACAAGAAGATTCAAAGAAGAATCTTGAAGAGTTATATAAGATGAGAATCAGGAGTTACCTGACTCCAGTAATAAAGATGGTGGTAATAAATAGACGATATCTATAAGATGAGAATGATATAATGATAAGGATGAACTCAAATAGAGTTTAGAGAATGCATGTGACACAAGATTATGATAAAATGATTAAGTCCAAAGAAGAACCTGAAGAGCTAAAAGAACAGGGAACACCTCAGTTGTTTAATCATAAGATAACGTGATTAAAGAAAAGAATAAAGAGGACCGTAAGATGAGACAATCATGAGATAAGAAAGAATCGTAAGAAGAGATGATGATAGAACGAGATCACGACGTGATCTGTTAAAGTTATAAAATGTCAGATGATCTGAAATGATTGGATAGTTGTAGCATAATGCTATAAAGAGATGGTACTATGAAATAGTACGAGGTAAACTCACGAGGAGTTATGGATGATGTAATACGAGTATTTCGTATCAAGCAAAGAGTTAAGTTAAAAACAAGATGAAATTAGGTGTGATTTCAATTGAGGACTCATGTTAGTGGCTGAGTTGTACGATTTCTAGTATGGGACGGGAATTTGTGTTTGGTTTGAAAACCACTTAGCTTCCTATATCGATATAGTGGTTGAGTTGAACAATTCCTTGTATGGGTGGGGAATTTGTCCATGGTTTAACAACCGCTCAGCTTCCTATATTGATTAGTGGTCGAGTTGGTTCGATAACCACTTAGCTTCCTATATTGATAATCATTGAAATATTGGTGTCGCATTATCGATATACATATGACGAGAAGGTGATTCTTTTCTCATATTTCTATTTGATAGTTAGAGAATATTAAGATTAGGTACGGTTCTTAAAACTCATACTTATGGTAAGTTCGTGACTCATAATCGTATGGTGGAACCCCTCAGCGAATGGACGATTTTGATCTGACGAGGATAAGTTCCTAAACTCATATGATTGTGGTAAGTTCCTGAACTTCCAAAGTGTGGTAAGTTTGATGAACTATATCGGGTATAGAAATGTTATGCTATAGATAGCATTGATGATATTGAAGAATGATAGAATGATTGAGTAATGAAGCAATGGAGTGAAGATTGAAGTTTATGGAGAGAAATGGATATTCCAAATCTTCTAGCTATGCTAGATTTTCGAAATTTATTGACATCGTGCTGATATTCACAAATTTTTTGTTCTAAAAAATATATTGGGTCAATGTTTAAACCAATAAGTTTTAAAAGGTGCTATTATTCGTACGTCTATGTTAATTGTTTCAGCTAGACAAAATAATTTGAAATTATCAAAATGTATTTTGAACGACTGAGTCATCAATGCAATTGAACCTAGTGTTGGATGTGATCGAAGGATCATCAGCCCACTATGGTATGATGTAGTATGACAAAGTCCTAATATGACGGCATCCTCAACGTACTATTAAGACGGTATGGTATCATGACGTAATAAAAGAATTTTATTTCTTCTATTACGTTGTGTAAAGATATGCCATTTGAGTTGGCTAAAAATATTTTGACTAATGTCCGAATTGTTGCTCAAGGTCTATGCTAATTGATTCGGCTAGACAACTATTGAAACGTGTTTATGAAGTTCAAGAATTCTTTGAGATTTTATGCCAAACCAGTTTATTCTGGTGCGGAATTTGTATTAAGTCTGAGGTGAACCAACCCTGTAATGGGGGATACACAATAGCGTTAATATGTATGTGCACAATATATAGCGCGAAGGGCTGATCACCTGGAGTACGAGAAAAGATGGTCCATAGTCTTTTGACTGTTAAAGGTTACAGTAGAAATATTTGTTAACCTAGGACAAGGTTCAAGTCTTTACGACTCCTCAGCAGGATATTGAAAGTTTTTAAATGAATCTTTAAATTCCTGAGCTATTCATATTGCTTCCCAATTATTGTTCAATTGTGGAAGGTTCTTATTATTTTGAAAGGTGAATGTGGTAAGGAGGATATTCCTTAGAAAGAAGTAAATTGAAGAATGTGAAAAGTAGTGATGAGTAAATTGAGCAAGTAAGAAATGAAATTTCAGAAAGGGAAGAGATAAATTTAGCTGATGAGGAGTAATGATGAGAAATTTTATGAAGAGGATGATGTGAAGAATGTGATGATCTTAGAAAGATCCTTAGAGCAAGATTTTGGTTGTTGAACCTAATGAATAAGTAAATATTAGTGTAAAGTCTATTTTGATAGATGGAAAGAACGAATATTAGTAAGTTAAAATTTCGGGGACGAAATTCTTAAAAGAAGGGGTGAATGTAATATTCCGACTGTTTATAAATTGAGCCTATGACGATGATCCTTTGAAAAAGGTAATGAATGAGTTAAAAAAAATATGTAATACTCAGAATAGTCTCGAGTTGAGATAAAGATTATGAAGATTAGAACCTACAAGAATTTATTGAGAAATGAATGGTGTAGAAATTATAAAACCTATAATAGGTAATGCGTTGAAGTTATTCAAGTATAAAATTGTGAAAGAGATTGAATGAAAATTGAGTAAGGAGGGTTTCGGTGATTCTGAGGATGAAATCCTTATAAGGAGGGAAGGATGTGATAACCCAAATTCTCAGTAATTATTAAATGAGAATTTAATAAATAAATTCTTATTATGAGAGGTATTGGATTTGAATAAATAAATATTTGATGAAAATATTGTGTGATAATTTATTTGTATGAGAATATTAAGTAAAGTGATGATAAATATTTTTATACTTGATGCGTATTTTATTATGCATGGATGTTGATAAGATGTTGATAATTTATTAAATGAGAGGATGAATAATTTTATTAAATAAAATTGTTTATTAAGTGAAAGATGATTTTATTAAACAAAATTATTTATTAAATAAAAATTATATTTTGTGTGACTAAATTAATTGTTATAATTTTATTGGTATGGAATAATTGAATTATTAATAAGAAGGGTTGTGACAAATGTATCATATAGTAAGAGTTTTATAAAAATAAATTAAGAATGGTTTATACTAATCTAGCCAAACAAGGTCTTGTGACCTTATGTTTTCCTGTAACTGCTAAGGGGACTTATACGTTAAAAGTTATTAGGAGAAAATACAGAACACAAAAGACAGGAAGAGAGAAATTGAAATTGAGAGAGTTCTGTGAAAATGAAAGAGAGAAATTTTGGAAGAACAAGAAAGGAAGATGAAGGATAATCATCTAATAATCTAACTTAGTCTAAATTTAGAAGAATCAAAGGTAAAATTTAAAGTTTCTAGTTCTTATTTTGCTAGAACTAGTTTTCTGTAATTGGGTGTGATGACTAGTTAGTGGAAGAATCTATTATATATGTTCATGGATTTATATAATTTGTTCTATGATGTTTATAATTGAGTTTACGGTAATCAAATTCATGAAAACATGTGTTAGAAGAGAAAAATTTAGTTTTGTAGTAATATGTATATGTTGGTCTATTTTGAGACTAAAATTGGTTATGAATTTGGGTAAAGAATCTGAAATTGATGGTGGATATTGTTAATACTTTGATAAACGAAAACAACGCAAGTTAATGAACCAATTTGGTTGAAAAACGAATTCATGGTATTTGATTTCATTAATATGTCAAAAATATAAAAAAAAGAGAGCATAAACATGAAATTTGAATCCTGTTTGAACATTCTAGGTACATGTTTAGTTTGGTGTTTATTAAGTTTATAGCATCTGAGATTGGCTAAATGGGTCCTTAAGTGTTAGATGTGTTAGATTTTCGGTTATAGTAGAGTTTGCTGCAAATTGCAGGTTCTGTGTCTGCGCTTGGGCGCAGCTGCGCCAGAACCTAAGCCAAAATGGGCGCAGTTGCGCCGGGCTCAATACAGGACTAGATTAGTTTGACCTCCTGTAGTAAAATGGTCATAACGTTTTCATACGAACTCGGAATTAGATGATTCAAGATGATTCGGAAAGCTAAGAGATAGACCTACAATTTCTTTTTAATAAGTTTTCGGATTTGAGGTCTGTAACAAGGTCAATAATGGCCATATTTAAGACTGATGTGCAATTGACAACAAACGGAGGTTGTCGGACATACGCGTAAGCACGCGTAATGCTCCCAACAGTGTAAAATAATGTTATAAGTTTTAAAACATGAAAATTATGAATTATAATTATACTTAACATTAATAAATGATGAATTAGATAAGTGTATGAGCATGCTAAGCATGTACGAATGAGACGAATTAGGCGTGTGACGTTTAAACGTCGAAACGCCGCGTAAATTGTTAATACACTTAAATAGTGTTTTGAATCTATTGAAATGAATATTATAAGATATAGAATGAGGTTTTTATAAACAAACGAGGATGAATGATGATGAAGGTCTTAATGTTATCAAACTACGCAACGACGAGAAATGTTTTAAAGTTAATCGCGTAAATCATCTATAAGGCGCGAACAATATGGAATACAAATTATTCTTAGTGTAAACCATTATGTGAAACCTTACTAGTGACTGATGAATGATGTAAATGATTATATATTGTGTAGGATACATGAGGTGAAAATAAGTATAAGCTGTTTATGGTAATTGGTAATCTACGAGTCAGACAAGTCTTTCAGTTCCTATTTGTTATGTGAACTCGATGATTAACTACTTTAAATTTATACTGTAAAGAGCATGACGTGTTACATATATTCCGAGTACGAAATGTTAAAGTCAATATATGACTTCCTTGATTGAGTAAAAAATGTTGATTGAATTATGGAATTCAATCTCTACTTGATATGTGACGTACAACAAGTAAGTTATGTTTACCCAGATGCTTACGTTATATAAGATGAGCATGATAATTATGTGCTACGTGATGTATGAAAACTGTTAGATTTTGTTGGGCTGTCGAGCTCATTCTTGCAAATAACCATTTTTGCAGGTTAAGGATTCAAGGTAAAGTTATGTGCTACCTAAATGACGTGGATCAAAATGATGCATGAAGATTAGATGTTCTAGTTGAAGTTCATACTTGAGCTCTGTTAAGATTTTTGTTTAATGTATTTATGTTATGCTGCAAAGTGTATATTGAGATGTAATCTTATATAGTAAGTTCGACAAAGCGAATCATAATATTGTCATGATTCTAAGATATTTAGACATAAAGGTTAAAGGTTTTGGGAACGAGGACAATTTGTAATAGAATTAGTGTAAAATTATTCCGCATTTTGTTAAGTTTAACATTGAATAATGTTGTAAGGTTAGAATGAGAATGTATTGATAACGACCGATGTGGAAAGTTGAATTGTATGAATTTTGGGGTCGTTACATTATTCACATCCTAATATTATTATTCATTTAATAATATTTTAATCCCTTACTGATATTATTAATCATTTAATAATATATTAATTACTTACTAATATTATTAATCTCTCATAATAATATTTTAATCCTTTACTAATATTATTAACCTTGTAATAATATTAACTAATATTATTAATCATTTAATAATATTTTAATCATTATCTAAAACTATTAATTATTTAATAATATTCAAATCAATTACTAATAGTATTAAACCCTTTAATAATATTTTAATCATTAACTAATATTATTAATTATTTAATAATATTTTAAGCTAATATTATTAATCACTTAGTAATATTTTAATTTAATTTTTAATCTAATATTATTAATTATTTAATAATATTTTAATCACCTAATATTATTATTCACTTAATAATATTTTAATATAATATTATTAATCCTTTTTAAATAATATTTTAATCTAAATATTATTAATTACATAATAATACTTTAATATAATATTATTAATCTTTTAATAATATTATAATCATTTATTACACTTATAAACAATTAAATTTAATTGTTTATCATTTACTATTTCATTTATTTAACAAACCTGAAATGCTATAAATATAACATTTTATTAAAAATGACCAACAACCCTTATAAAATCTGAACATATCATATTAAAGGCCATTTGTCAATAAAATCACATTTACACAAATTTTAACTTAACATAACTTAATTTTCTCATTTATTTTTAACTTAAACATAGGCATGAAAAATATCAAAACAACTTATAAAATTTTTATTTTCTGAAAAATATCAATATATGATATTTTAGTGATGATATATTTTTTCTGCAATTTTTCAATTTCATTTGCTATTTTTAAAATGTCCAAAACAGCCCAAAATTGTTACATTTATCATAAATTATCTTTATGTCCAAAAATTACGAACTTTTCAGGGTAACCTCCTGTTATCATTATGTAACTCCTGTAAAAATATTACAATTTTCTGAGTTGTACATAAAGAGTTATTACCGTTCACTTTTAAAAACACACTTTCTTCTAAAAGCCATAACTTGAGTTCTAGACATCCACAAATGCTCATCTTTGGACTAAAGCTTGATAACTTAGCATATTATTATTTCACAATAGACGAAACTGCCCCTGGATCAAACTAGCCATAAACAGTTTTATTTTCCAATTTTGCTTTAGCTGGACTGTTCTTGGTAAAACGCCTACCATTTCTTGCACAGTTAATATATTTGAGTGCTACTACTTGAGTTTGAAAGCTAACTGACATATCTAACACCTCTCTTTGACGGATCACAAAAACAATGTGTAGATTTTAAATTGTAACCTTTCAAAGTAGAAGAAAGCTAGGGTTTTCTAGCCCTTAGAAAACAAGTTTTTTTTCTTTCTTTGTTTAAGCTTTTTAACACCCAAAAAGGTTAGATCCATACATGAAAACACTATAAAACTTGTAGATCCAAGGTTTTGGAGTTCAAGAATATAACTTGTTATTTTATCAAAAACAAACAAAAGGAGTAACTAAGTTCGGGTTTTATACCTTGTTCTATGGGCTATTTTTCTTCTTCTACGAAAATAAGAGATGAAGTGTGGTGGCACGGAATTCAAAAACTCCTTCTCTTCTCCCCTCTTGTGGTTACCGAAATACTAGCCCTCTCTCTCTCTTTTTTTTTTCTTTTGTTAGCTTTTTAGAATAAAGGAAGTAAACTTTGATAACTAATGAATTAGATGGTATTTATATTTAGTAAATATGTATAGATATACCATATGTATATCTATAGTAAATCTCTCAACATCTTCTCTTTACTTGCACAATTTAACAAAATAATTTAGGCTAGGCTTTAAGGGTGACACATGGACTAGGGAGTGGTTAACCAAACTTGGACTAATAGAGATATGAAATAATTTTAATCACATGCCCCTTTCTACCTCCTTTTGGCCAGACACATTGTCCCATTTTTGCCCTAAATTTTTGATTTATTTTATTTGCTAAATTTTGCTAATTAAAGCTTCTAGAAAGTCCACTTGAATTGGGCTCAAGATTGGGCCATTTCCTTAATTGTTTGGGTTCTCTAATTTAATTGTTTGGGCCATGTAAATTAGCATGGTCCAACTCATAAATTTTATCTTACCCTAATTATTTAATTAGGGTTTCTAATCTACTCATTTTGGATTTTAAATAATTACTTATATAGATTTAATTATATTACCCAATTAGGTTTTCTTTAATTAGGTTAAAATAATTAATTAGTTGAGATATGTCACATAAATCTTTTAGTGTTAGTTTACTAGTACATAGCTTAAATTCTATGATTTTTCAATAACTATAACCTATAGGTTATTTAATTCTCATACCTAATGTATATATTAGGTTATATAACTTTTTTTTTCTCTTTATATAATAAATAAATATATATACATATTTATAATATATATTTATTTAGTCTCATACATATTCCACGTAAGTCATAAGATATTTATCATCATTGATAAATAATTATTATATTCATTTAATCACATATTCATTTACTATATGTCACAAAGTTTTCAATATCATTAATATTTAATTAATATATTTATTTACAATGTGACTTAAATTTCTGGCTATTACATTCTCCCCTCCTTATAAGAATTCCGTCCCCGAATTTCACATAAAGTTACTCAAAAAGATTCGAATAATTCTTCCTCATCTTTTCCTCGAGTTCCCACATAGCTTTTTCAGCATTGTGGTTCCTCCAAAGAACTTTGATAGAATGTATAACCTTATTCCTTAATTTCTGTTCTTTCCTATCCAAAATTTCTATAGGAGTTTCCTCATAAGATAAGTCCTTCTTGACTTGAATCGGTTCATATGATATAACATGTTTGTAATCAGGCTTATATGGACGCAACACTGACCCATGAAACACATTATGAATATGTTCTAGTTCAGGAGGTAGAGCTACCTCGTACGCCACTTCGCCTATTTTCTTCAATATTTCGAATTGTCCAATGAACCTCGGACTTAATCTCCCTTTCTTTCCAAACCTTATCTTCTATTTCCAGGGAGATACTTTCAAAACTGCGAAGCTTCCCACTTCGAAGTCTCTTTTCTTGCGATGAAGATCTGCATATTTCTTCTGCCTGTCTTGAGCTGCTACTAGACGAGCTCTTATTACTTTGATAATCTCCACGGTCTGCTGTACCAATTTTGGCCCCAACAGTCTACGTTCACCTACCTTATCCCAACATAAAGGCGTTATGCATTTTCTCCCATACAGAGCTTCGTACGGTGGCATACCAATGCTTGCGTGATAATTATTATTATATGCAAACTCTAGTAATGGAAGATGATCCTCCCAACTTCCCTTGAAGTCCATCACACAGGCTCTGAGCATGTCTTTTAATGTCTGAATTATTCTTTTGCTTTGTGTTGCCTCTTTTTAAGTCTTTAATAAAAGAGCTCTAACTCGTGCAAGTGTACACGGTCAACAAGTAATACAAAGGAAGTAGAGTATCGTCCCACAGAGAAAAGATTAAATTAAATCACTATGCATCAATTCTATCACTATATTTATTTGCCTAAACTATTAACTTACTTTTGGTGACAAAATTATTTCTATATCAATTAATAACTCAATATGCAAATACTAACGAAATATATCAAGCTTAGAAATTAATGAGATCCTAACTTCATTTAATAGTTCATCTAATTACCACTATCATGCTAGTAAGTTCACATATCACTGAAAAGTAGCCAAGGACACTAAAATAGACATAACCATTTGTCAATGCATTATGACCTACTTACATAACATCCATACTTGATAGACACCATGTAATCACCACTATAACCAAAATCACTATATTTCTATGTGAAATTGCAATTATATTGATTTTAAGCACAAGTCCTTATTTTGACTCTTATGGTGAAACAGTATAATTCTATCTGGTCCACAAAATATTAAGCTATTCAATTAAGCCTTATATTCGCAAGCTATCATGATTACAATCCAAACTTATATGTTATTTTTCAATTCCATACAAGTACTAAAATCGAATGGTGATCAAGCATTCACACATGCAAAACAATCATGATAGAAATTCCTTATGATAAATAAATCAATCTAGCAATCAAGACTGTAATTAAACTACATATTACAATCCGTTAGAATCCCATAATGGATATTAGTTCATGTCTAAACCAAAAGCCATTATGGGATCAATCTTAAACATGGAGATTAGTCAAGCAATTGAAATAAGAAGAAATAGATTAATCAAACCCAATTGTGAATGAAATCCAAAGTAAGCTTACACCCACATCAAAATCCAAAGCTTCAATAAAAGTAATCCACACAATATCTCTAAGTTCTCTCTAAAGAAAAATAGAATAGTAACAATAATCCCCCTCTATTCTAATGTTGCCCTAATTACATAAGATAAGCATTAAGTCATTTTTCGTATCCAATTCTGCTCCTAGTAGATAAACTGCCGCGCCTAAACTGCCTTTGGCGCCCCGGCGCCATATCCAATTCATTTATAGCGCCTCGGCACCATATTCCAAAATTACTAAAAATGCCCCTAGCTTCAAGTTTAGTTCCCAAACACCTAAATTGACCTTGTTACCCTTCCAATTCCCTCCTGCGCAATATAAACACAAAAACGAATAAAATGATAATAAAAATACTCAAAGATAACAACAAATTAAGCTCAAAAGCACTAAATTCGTAGGTATAAAACCTACTCATCAAATACCCCTAAACTTAACCGATTGCTTGTCCCCAAGCAATGCAATATGCAAATCACCCTAACTATATGAATCCTAATCAAACAACAAATAATGCAATATCCAACTTTGGCCTCAAAGATAATACCACTATTCAAATAGAGTATTCAACTAATGCAAGAGTTCCGACACAAATCAGTTAGCCAAATCTCACTTGTCAACACCCATGCTATATGCGAACCAACAGCTTCAGTCAATCTTAACTCAAATCACAAACTAAATCAATTTCTTAGAAAGAACTCCAGTTTTACTTAACTGTACCAGTGAACACAGCCAATCTATCTACTGTAAGCAATTACTAAGCACAGGATTGTCACCAAGGTTTAATTACCACATTTAAATCTTTTTTTTTCAACCCTTCCCCAATTTTTAACTTTTTAGTGAGTGCATTTTATGCTCCGTCTCACTTTCTTTTGAACGAGTGCGTTTTACGCTCCATCTCGTTACATGTGTTTATGAATGAGTGCGTTTTACGCTCCATCTCAATCCACCACATGTTCCATTCTTTAATCGGTAAAAGTTCAAAATTTTCCATTTTTTTTCCTTGGACTCCCCCAAACTTAGGTCCTTGCTTACACTAGCCTTCAAAGAGGATTCACCGATTTCATCACATTATTCCCAAAGTTCTTACCAGAAATAGAGTATGTAAGGATTTGAATTAGATTAACCAATACATCAATTTTTTTAGATTGCTAACATGAGTATTAAACTAGCCAAATTAACTCACTGGTTACATCATAACTTCCATCAGCTTTCAACTCTAAGTGAATCTCAAATTATCAATCAATTCTCATCATTGGCCCAAAATTAAAGGACTACATCATTTATCGCTCGATTCATGCAGCTAAATGCAAAACACAACCTAAAATGCAATCCTAATCTATCAATGTCATGCAAACATAAGTATAACGAAACAAAAATGAATGCATCAATAACAACGTGCACCTACTCTATATGCATTAACTATCAACAAGTCAAACACAAAACAACAAAAAACAACCCCCAAACTTAAGTAAATCAATGCCCTCATTGAAAAAGCATAAATAAAAAAAAACGAAGAATGGGGGACTTCCCTGAACAAACTACGCTGCAGGAGGAACCTCCTCATCATTCTGGTCCTCATCATCACTGCGCTCCAAATCAGACGGAGGGACACACAGGCAAAACAGGTGCAGATGGGAACTGACTGGAATCAACCGAAGGATTCAGCCGAGCAAACATATTGACCATGGAAGTGTTGAAGGAGACATTATACTCGTACATGGTATCTTGTCGCTCAGCCAAACGAACATTTTGGGCTTCGATATTGTAGAACCACCGATCAATCTCACGTTGGACCTCAAACGGGACTTCAAAACGAGGCGGTGCAGTATAAGAACTAGATGATGCAGGGTTAGGTGCTGGCTGAGCTGCAGGATCTGGCTGTGAAACTATAAATCCTAACCCACGCGGATGACTTTTACCTCCTGTCCATTTAACGGTATAGCGTATAATCATCTTGTGGTCCAGAACAGGCATAGGCGGCTGCATCATCTCATCATCCTTCCATTTGACCCCCGCCCGTGCATAGAGACCACAAATAAGAGAGGGATGTGGTAACCCACCAGTGGTACCACCCTCTGCAGCACGGATAATGGAGTTCCTAATAATAAGGCCAACGTTCATGGTTTTCCCAGTCACCAAACAATACAAAAGCACGGCTCTTTCCTTGGTCACATCGCTCACGTGAGTAGACTGCATTAGTTTAGCACACAAGAAATCATACCACGCCTTTCCATACTGACTGAGCCTGGATTGCGGAAAGTTCATGCTACCGCGCCCACGAGCTTTCCATGTTGTACCCGGCTGACACAAATTTTGAATTATCTGATCATAGTCAGGTCCATTACGCACAAAAGCTGTGTACTCATTTCGAGAACCCGAATCTGCCAAGTCATAGATGTGATTAATCTCCGGCTAATCAAAATTCACAGTCTTTCCTCGCACTCGCACTGTAAACCCGTCACGGTCCTTAACATGCGCATAAAATTCCTTTACCACGGCTATAACTGCTGGATCCGGTTGTGTCGTGAACGAACCCCATCGATGCTCAGCAATCATTAAAACCATCTCGCCATCTTGTGCAGTTGGTTGCAACCCCCGTTCTGGAACTAATGGCCGCTGTGCGAATTTAAGATATCTATCTTGCGCTTCTCCACTAGCAAATCGCTTCTTGTCAAAGGTCTTAGTTGGAGTAGAAGAAGATCCTTCCCCACGTTGTCTTTTGGATGCCATAGTTACCTAAAAGCAAGAAATAGCGTAATTCAGTCCATTGTACCATAAAATATTTGCACAACAAGATAGTCAACTAAGAACTAGTGCAATGATCATATAACAAGTGCATAGTGGAAACCCCCAAACGTAAGGTCTATAGCAATTTCATAGTGATTCAAGCCACATAAGTGTCATCATGCCCATAATTGCTACAAGAACCAAACGAGAAAGCAATGACAATGCCCAACATTGAAACAAACATGCAAAGAGTATCAAACATATACCACTCAAGTTATACAATATTGCTCAGTTACCATGATGCCAAACTAATTTCTAAACTTGTATAAACTTAATTGTAAACGAACATCATGAGGGTTTCCCAAAATGAGTGTGGCAATGCAATTCCATAGGCAATCTAATCAACTGGGAGTCATGAATAGTCAGCAATGCGAGTTAATTATGAATCATGAGCCATCAAGCATGCAATTTCATATTATCTCCAAGAAAATTCGTTCAAGCATATTATCAAACACCTTGTGGGCGACATGTAAATTTCAATATGTGATGCTTCAATAAGTGCAAGAATGAAACCCAATCATAGATAAGGCACTCCCAAACAAGGTATCATATCAAACAAACAAGATTTATTGATAATTTAGCCTCATACCTTGCATAACTAACTCAATTTTAATCAACAAAATAAACTTACCTTGATGTACCGTTGAAAGAGAGAAAAAGTAGGGAGAGAGTGCTTAATCCAGACCCTAAATCCGTGCTAGCAAAATTGCTTGTGTGCAAGTAACTACTTGGGAACAAAATTCTTGGGAGAAATTGAGATATATGGAAGAAAAAGGAAGAAACACGAACAAAGGCTGCTATTGTGCGGTACCTGTTTAGGGTTGGAAGCCCTATTTTTTTTCTAAATGCCGATTATAGCACCAGGGCTCCATATTTTGCCTTACCTTCAGCGCCGAGGCGCTATAAACAATGTCTGGATATTGGCTTTAGCGCCGGGGCGCCATACTCCTTTGTTTTATAGCGCCGGGGCTCCATATTTTGCCTTACCTTCAGCGCCGGGGCGCTATAAACAGTGTATGGATATTGGCTTTAGCGCTGGGGCGCCATACTCCTTTGTTTTATAGCGTCGGGGCTCCATAAACAGTATCTGTGAGTGAGCCTTAGCACCGGGGCGCTATTCTTCTTCAGTATTATAGAGCCGGGGCGCTATAACTTTTGAGGCCGTTCTGCATTTGGCGCGGGGGCGCTGGATTTGTGCTTGATGACTACCTTCTTCCCATACTTAAGCAAATGTTGTCTAATTCAAGCTTCTACATTCTACAAAATACCCAAACACCCAAGTTAGTCCTAAAAAACATAATCAATTAACTAAACAAAGGAAAAACACAAAATTAAACCGCTGGGTTGCCTCCCAGGTAGCGCTAAGTTATAGTCAATTAGCTTGACTTTCTCTAAAGATCATGTTATAGAAAGGACTAAGGTGACTTTCTGTCTGTCCACCTCATCCCCAAAGTAATGCTTCAACCTCTGTCCATTCACCTTAAACGATTGATCCGGAAATTTGTCATATACTTCAATCGCGCCATGTGGAAAAACCGTCTTCACTGTGAATGGTCCTGACCATCTTGATTTCAGCTTCTCGGGAAAAAATTTGAGTCTGGAGTTGAAAAGTAAAACCCTTTGACCCGGTTCAAATGTTCTTTCTATGATCTTACGATCATGCCATTTCTTCATCTTTTCCTTGTACAGCTTCGAGTTTTCATATGCCCGTAATCGAAATTCGTCCAACTCATTGATTTGAAGTAGTCGTTTTTCCCCTGTAGCTGTTGAATCAAAGTTCAATTTACGAATTGGCCAATATGCCTTGTGCTCGAGCTCCATAGGAAGATGACAAGCTTTTCCATAAACAAGCTGAAATGGTGACATGCCCAACGGAGTTTTATAAGCAGTCCGATAGGCCCACATAGCATCATCCAGTTTCAAGGACCAATCCTTCCTCGTCGGATTCACAATTTTTTCGAGGATTCTTTTTACTTCTCGATTGGATACTTCAGCCTGTCCGTTCGTCTGGGGGTGATAAGCTGTAGCAATACGATGATTTACCCAATACTTGGCCAGCAATGCTGTGAACTGCCTGTTGCAGAAATGACTACCTTCATCGCTAATAATGGCCCTAGGAGTCCCAAATCTCGTGAAAATACTGCGATGCAAAAACTTTAGGACTACCTTGGCATCATTTGTCAGAAGTGCTGCCACTTCTACCCATTTAGACACATAGTCAACTGCTAATAAGATGTAAAGATTACCGCACGAAGATACAAAAGGCCTCATGAAATCAATCCCCCAAACGTGTAAAACTTCTACTTCAAGGATGGTATTCAAAGGCATTTCATTCCTCTTTGAAATATTACCATCTCTCTGACATCTATCACACCGCTGAACAAAACTGTAAGCGTCTTTAAAGATTGTCGGCCAGTAGAATCCTGCTTGAATTACTCTAGCCGCTGTTCTCTCTCCTCCATAATGTCCTCCATATACAGAAGAATGGCAATCCTGTAAAATCCCTTCGGTCTCACTATATGGGATACACCTTCTTATCATTTGATCCGCACATTGTTTAAACAAATACGGCTCATCCCATATATACCATTTAACATCGTGCAAGAACTTTTTCTTTTGGTGCCCCACCAAGTCAGAAGGTATCATCTTACTCACCAAATAATTTGCGTAATCCGCAAACCATGGCACTTCCCCTTGCACCACAAACAACTGCTCATCCGGAAAAGATTCATTAATTTCAACTTTGTCTTCGATCTCCCTTTCCGGCTGCTCTAGTCGAGACAAATGGTCTGCTACTTGGTTTTCGGTACCCTTCCTATCCTTGATCTCCAAATCAAATTCTTGCAATAGCAATATCCACCTGATCAACCTGGGCTTTGCATCCTTCTTCGCCACTAAATGTCGAATTGCCGAGTGATCTGTATACACTATTACCTTTGTGCCTATCAGATATGCCCTAAATTTATCAAAGGCATACACCACTGCCAATAACTCTTTCTCTGTGGTGGTGTAGTTTAACTGTGCATCTGTAAGGGTCTTGCTGGCATAGTATATCACATGAAACATCTTCTCCTTCATGTGCCCTAAAACAGCCCCCACTGCGTAATCACTGGCATCACACATCAGCTCAAACGGCAATGCCCAATCTGGTGCTGTGATAACTGGTGCTGATGTTAACTTATTCTTTAAATGCTCAAATGCCCTCATGCAAGCCTCATCAAAATTAAACTGTGCACCCTTCTCCAATAAACTGCACAATGGTTTAGTTATCTTGGAGAAGTCCTTGATGAATCTGCGGTAGAAGCCTGCATGACCAAGAAAACTGCGGACACCTCTTACTGACGTGGGTGGAGGTAAATTCTCAATCGTTTCCAGCTTTGCCCTGTCCACCTCAATGCCTTTCTTCGACACTTTGTGTCCCAGGATGACTCCTTCTTGTACCATAAAATGGCATTTCTCCCAATTCAATACTAAATTTGTCTCAACACATCTCTTTAAAACCATTACCAAATTTTCAAGGCATAGATCGAAAGAATCACCAAATACCGAGAAGTCATCCATAAATACCTCAACATTCTATTCGACCATGTCTGAAAAAATCGCTGTCATACATCTCTGAAAAGTGGCTAGAGCATTGCACAACCCGAAAGACATTCTTCTAAAGGCAAAAGTGCCGTATGGACATGTAAACGTAGTCTTTTCCTGGTCTTCTGGAGCTATCGTAATCTGATTGTAGCCTGAATACCCATCCAGAAGGCAATAGTACTCATGACCCGCTAGTCGGTCCAACATCTGATCGATAAACGGAAGTGGAAAATGGTCTTTCCTTGTAGCTTTGTTAAGCTTGCGGTAGTCCATGCAAATTCTCCACCCTGTTACGGTTCGCGTTGGGATCAGCTCGTTATTCTCATTAGTGACAACGGTCATTCCACCCTTCTTTGGTACGCACTACACAGGGCTCACCCATGCACTATCCGATATAGGATAGATTATTCTCGCATCCAGCAATTTCAGTATCTCCTTCTTAACCACTTCTTTCATTATAGGATTGAGCCTTCTTTGCTGTTCAACTGTCGGCTTGCTACCATCTTCCAGTAAGATCTTGTGCATGCAAAAAGACGGGCTTATTCCCTTGATATCGGCTATGGTCCATCCAATAGCTAATTTAAACTCTCTAAGCACTCGTAGCAGTTTTTCCTCCTGAAAATATGTTAGTGCAGAAGAAATAATCACAGGTAGCTTTGAATCTTTATTTAAAAATGCGTACCTGAGATGTTCTGGAAGTGGTTTAAGTTCAAGTTCAGGAGGCATCTCAAGAGATGGTTTCAACTTTATCGATGTCTCTCCCGCTTTCGTAAGTGGCTCGATAGGTGTTTTGAATTTTCCGAATTTGGGGTGGTATTCAGATATTGCACAAGTTCAGCACATTCTTCATCCGCCAAATCTGAATTTTCAGCAATCACTCGCTGCAGTGGTTCATATCCCAACAAACTTCCAACTTCATTATGCACTATACTATCCACCAAATCTACTATGAAGCATTCTTCTTCATCGGTTGGAAGCTTCATTGCTTTGAAAACGTTAAACGTCACCTCCTGGTCATGTACACGCATTGTAAGCTCCCCTTTCTGCACGTCTATCAAAGTCCTCCCAGTGGCTAGGAATGGTCTCCCTAGTATGATTGGTATATTTTTGTCCTCTTCATAATCCAGAATGATGAAGTCCGCCGGAAAGATAAATTTGTCCACTTTCACCAGTACGTCTTCCACTATCCCTTGTGGATATGTGATAGATCTATCGGCTAACTGCAAAGAGATATTTGTTGGTCTTGGTTCCGGCAGTCCCAACTGACTGAATACTGACAATGGCATCAGGTTGATACTTGCCCCAAGATCACACAAACATTTATCGAAGCTCATCTTTCCGATCGTGCATGGAATTGTGAAACTGCCCGGATCTTTTAGCTTTGGAGGTAATTTACGTTGAAGCACTGCACTGCATTCCTCTGTCAAGGCCACTGTCTCAAACTCGTCTAACCTTCTCTTCCTTGACAGTATACCCTTCATAAACTTTGCATAACTTGGCATTTGTTCCAAAGCCTCCGCGAAAGGTATGTTGATCTGCAGTTTCTTAAAAACCTCCAAAAACTTTCTGAACTGTTTATCATCCCTCTGTTTATTCAATCTTTGCGGATATGGAACTCGAGGGTGAACTTGCGGTACTGTATTCACGGGCTTCTTATCTGAACTAGCTTTCTCCTTCCCCACTGACTCGTAGTTATCCTTCTTCTCTTTCTATTCATCTTCAATTTCTCTCTCAGTTTCTAACCCAGTGTCATCCCCTTGTAAACTCGGTGCTGCTACGTCTGGTACATTTCCTGAATATTGCTTTCCCGATCTGAGTGTAATGGCCTGACACTGTTCTTTACCTTCTCTTCGTGGATTTGCCTCTGTGTTACTTGGCAATGAACCCTGGGGCCTGCTGTTAAGCATAGTCGCCATTTGCCCCATCTGAGCTTCCAGATTTTTAATAGCCACTGCCTGGCTTTTGATCATCACCTCTGTATTTGCCATGTACTTTAACATCATCTCCTCCATTTCTGATTTCTTTTCCTGCGGAGGTGCATATGGAGTAGGATGTTGTTGTTGAGAATATCCCGGGGGAAAAGGTGGTCGTGGAGCATACTGTTGCTGCGCCGGCTGAAACTGATTGTTCTGCTGAAACTGCTGCTGCTGATTTCCTTGGTTGTTTGACCAACTAAAGTTTGGATGATTGCGGTTGTTGGGGTGGTATGTGTTATGAAACTGACCTTGGTCTTTCTTATAAGTGTTCACATACTGCACCGACTCCGAGTTGATAGCACATTGATCTGTTGAGTGCGACCCCGCGCAAATCTCACATACGAAGGCAACTGACTTGGCTTTGCTTTCCGACAACGAATTTATTTTCTTTGCCATAGCCGCCATCTGTGCTGACAACTGGGTAATAGCATCCACTTCCAACAAACCTGCAACTCTGGGCTGTGACGTTCTGGCTGTAGGATTTTGAAAATCATTTGCTGCCATAGTCTCGATAAGGTTATAAGCCTCGTCATAGTTCTTTGCCCCTAAAGCTCCACCCGCAGCTGCATCTACCATCTGCCTAGACTGCCATCCCAATCCATTATAAAATGTGTTGATCACCATCCAATCTAGCATCCCATGGTGTGGACACTTCCTTAGCATCTCCTTGTACCTATCCCAAGCCTCGTATAAGGACTCACCCTGTTGTTGCTCAAATTGAGAAATTGTTGTCCTTAGTTTTGCAGTTTTAGCCATTGGGAAAAACTTGGCTAGAAATTTTTGTGCTAGGTCCTCCCATGTAGTAATTGATCCTGCAGGCAAATAATGGAGCCAACTTCTTGCTCTATCCCTTAATGAAAATGGAAACAGTCTTAGTCGAATGGCATCCTCCGTCACCCCGTTGTATCTGAATGTATCACAAATTTCAATGAAACTCAAAAGATGCTCATTAGGATCGTCTGTAGCCCAAACTGGACCGAATTCTGCACCATTTGAATGGTTCCTAGTTTAATCTCAAAGGTATTTGCTGCTATTGCCGGTCTGACTATGCTAGACTGCAATCCCGTGATGTTTGGCATAGAATAGTCCCTCAAAACTTTATGTTCCTCTCTTTGCTCAATTCTCTGTTCCTCCGCCATCTTCGGAATAGTTCTTTCTAACTGTGCTTGTAAATTCCTACGCACTCTTGCTTTCCAACCTCTTTCGTCAATATTATCCTGAGCTGGTGTCAATTCTGAGTTGGATGAGCGTGTGTGCATAAAAATTCTACAAATACCTGAAACCAAAACAAAAATAAAAATAGAAATGAGAAAAGATTAGATTTGTCTAAGTCAAACAATATAGCTTAAAACTGATGATAATACTAAAAATCTAACGCCTTTCCCCGGCAATGGCGCCAAAAACTTGTTGCCTCTTTTTAAGTCTTTAATAAAAGAGCTCTAACTCGTGCAAGTGTACACAGTCAACAAGTAATACAGAGGAAGTAGAGTATCGTCCCACAGAGAAAAGATTAAATTAAATCACTATGCATCAATTCTATCAGTATATTTATTTGCCTAAACTATTAACTTACTTTTGGTGACAAAATTATTTCTATATCAATTAATAACTCAATATGCAAATACTAACGAAATATATCAAGCTTAGAAATTAATGGGATCCTAACTTTATTTAATAGTTCATCTAATTACCACTATCATGCTAGTAAGTGCACATATCACAGAAAAGTAGCCAAGGACACTAAAACAGACATAACCATTTGCCAATGCATTATGACCTACTTACATAACATTTGCCCATTGATAGACACCATGTAATCACCACTATAACCAAAATCACTATATTTTTATGTGAAATTGCAATTATATTGATTTTAAGCACAAGTCCTTATTTTGACTCTTACGGTGAAACAGTATAATTCTATCTGGTCCACAAAATATTAAGCTATTCAATTAAGCCTTATATTCGCAAGCTATCATGATTACAATCCAAACTTATATGTTATTTTTCAATTCCATACAAGTACTAAAATCGAATGGTGATCAAGCATTCACACATGCAAAACAATCATGATAGAAATTCCTTATGATAAATAAATCAATCTAGCAATCAAGACTGTAATTAAACTACATATTACAATCCGTTAGAATCCCATAATGGATATTAGTTCATGTCTGAACCAAAAGCCATTATGGGATCAATCTTAAACATGGAGATTAGTCAAGCAATTGAAATAAGAAGAAATAGATTAATCAAACCCAATTGTGAATGAAATCCAAAGTAAGCTTACACCCACATCAAAATCCAAAGCTTCAATAAAAGTAATCCACACAATATCTCTAAGTTCTCTCTAAAGAAAAATAGAATAGTAACAATAATCCCCCTCTATTCTAATGTTGCCCTAATTACATAAGATAAGCATTAAGTCCTTTTTCGTATCCAATTCGGATTTTAATAGATAAACTGTCGCGCCTAAGCTGCCTTTGGCGCCTCGGCGCCATATCCAATTCATTTATAGGGCCTCGGCACCATATTCCAAAATTACCAAAAATGCCCCTAGCTTCAATTTTAGTTCCCAAACACCTGAATTGACCTTGTTACCCTTGCAATTCCCTCATGCGCAACATAAAAATAAAAACGAATAAAATGATAATAAAAATACTCAAAGATAACAACAAATTAAGCTCAAAAGCACTAAATTCGTAGGTATAAAACCTACTCATCACTTTGCCCATCGGTATGTGGATGATATGCGGTACATAACCTTAGTTGTGACCCCATTCTTTCTTGAAGACTCCTCCAAAAGTTTGACGTGAAATGCGGATCCCTATCAGATACAATTGATATTGGCAGTCCATGTCTTGAAACTATTTCTTTGATATACAATTTAGCTAATTGATCCAAATTATACCTAATCTTGATCGGTAAAAAGTGCGCTAACTTTGTAAAACGATCCACTATCACCCATATGGCGTCGAATCCTTTCTGCTTTGCTGGAAGTCCCACCACAAAATCCATCGTGACGTGCTCCCATTTCCATTCAGGAATCTCTAACGGGTGTAATAATCCACTCGGTCGTTGATGTTCTGCCTTAACTCGTTGACAAGTTAGGCATCTGCTGACACATTCTGCAACCTCTCTCTTCATGTTTGGCCACCAAAAGTGTTGACGCAAATCTTGATACATCTTCGTGCTACCCGGGTGTATTGAGTATCTTGTACTGTGGGCTTCTTGCAAAATCTCTTCTCTTAGTTCTGGTACTGCAGGTACCCAAACTCGTTCTTCGAATCTCAGTAATTCGGTGCCATCTATTTTATACCTCAACTCTTCACCTTCAGCTAACCGCTTCTTGATGTTACTGCATTCTTCATCATTCTCTTGAGCCTCTTTCACCTTATCTAATAAGGTCGGGCTTGCTTTCATTTCTATTACTTTTTCTGAATTATTCGGATTTTTCACCTCCAACTCCATTTTCTCCATCTCTTTTACTAACTCTTGCTGCTCTGTCAATACAAACAACTTCTCTCTGCTCTTTTTGGTTAAAGCATCTGCCACTACATTAGCCTTTCCTGGATGGTATAAAATATCACAATCGTAATCCTTGATCAATTCTAACCACCTCCTCTGCCTCATGTTCAACTCATTTTGTGTAAAGATATACTTCAGACTCTTGTGATCTGTGTATATCTCACACTTTTTCCCATAGAGATAATGTCTCCAAATCTTAAGGGCAAACACTACCGCAGCCAATTTCAGGTCATAAGTAGGGTATACCTTTTCATAATCCTTTAACTGGCGTGATGTGTACGTAATGACTTTACCATTCTGCATCAACACGCAACCTAGTCCCTTATGTGACACATCACTATACACTGTAAAACCTCTCGTACTATTTGGGAAGGATAACACAGATGCTTCACTTACTTGCTTCTTCAACTCCTGAAAACTCTGCTGACATTTCTCTGTCCACGCATACTTAACTGTCTTCCTTATCAAATTGGTCAATGGCATTGCTATCTTCGAGAAATCTTGAATAAACCTCTAGTAATATCTTACCAATCCCAAGAAACTTCTGACCTCTGTCGGTGTCTTCAGTTGTCCCTAATTTTTCACCGCTTCTACCTTTGCTGGATCAATAGAAATTCCTTCGTTGTCAATGATATGTCCTAAAAATTAAACCCTTTTTAACCAGAATTCACATTTTGAAAACTTCGCATATAGCTTCTTATTTCTTAATGTCTCCAGTACTACCCTTAAATGCTGGGCATGCTCCTCTTCAGTCTTCGAATACACCAAAATATCATCAATAAACATAACCACAAACTTATTTAAGTATTGCTTAAATACTTTGTTCATCAAGTCCATAAATGCGGCTGGCACATTTGTCAGTCCAAACGACATCACTAGAAACTCATAATGGCCGTAACGAGTTCTAAATGTTGTCTTTGGTACATCCTTCGTTCTCACCTTCAACTGATGATAACCAGTTTTCAAATCAATCTTCGAAAAATACTTCGCTCCTTTAAGTTGATCAAATAGATCGTCTATTCTCGGTAACAGATACTTGTTCTTGATTGTTACCTTGTTCAGTTCCCTATAATCCATGCACAGCCTCATCGATTCGTCCTTCTTTTTTACAAACAACACTGGTGCTCCCTACGGAGATACACTAGGTTAAATGTACTTTTTGTCTAACAAATCCTGTAGTTGAACCATTAACTCTTTCATTTCTACTGGAGCCATCCTATACGGTGCTTTTGATCTTGACGCTGTCCCCGGTACTAAATCAATCATAAACTCTATCTCTCTGTCTGGTGGAAGTCCTAGCAGTTCATCTTGAAAGACATCTCTAAACTCATTAACTACAAGTATCTGCCCCATGTCAAAATTCACCATCTGTGTATCCACTACATGAGCCAAATAACCTTCACATCCTCTTGGCCTGCATCATCATCAGACAACTCGTTTGTCTTGGCGACTTGCTACCAAAAAATACAAACTTAAACTTATTTAGTGTCTTAAGACGTATGCTCTTCTTCTAACAGTCAATAACTGCCTTATGGTTAAACAACCAATCCATTCCTAGGATTACATTAAATTCTCCTAAGCGTATCGGAATCAAGTTCACGCTTAACTTATGTCCCCTTATTTCCACACAACAGTTTCTATGGATAAACTCTACAGGGATCACTTCCTTATTTGCAACTTCTATATTCATGGAGTTTTTTTAACTTTTCACGAGGTAATTTTAACCTTCTAGCAAATTCATCAGACACAAATCAACAGGTAGCTCCCGAATCAAATAATGCATATGCATTTATATTATTGATCGAAATAATACCTGACACCACCTCCTTGGATGCCACTGCGTTTTGAACTGTCATGTTGAATGTTCTAGTTGTTGGCTTGCTCTGCTGTGTTGGCCCTCCAATGGTTAATTTGGTGTTACTGCCCTTATTGTCGCTTCCTCCATCAGTATTCTTCTTCAACGGACAATCCTTGAATTGATGACCCGTTCCTCCACATGAAAAACAACTTCCTTTCTTTGGTTTAGGACAAATATGTCCTTCCTGACCACAATTATAACAAACATTCTTCCCCTTCATACACTCCCCAAAGTGATTCTTCCCACACTTGCTACATGACTGCTTCTTTTGTTATAAACTCCCTGGCTGACTCTTTGAGTTGTTGCCACTGCTGTTCCATTTGCGTTTCTTATTGTCGCTACCGCCACTACTAACGTTCTGATTTCCTCCTTTATTCTTCTTCTTGTTCTTCTCTTAATTATATTTGGATACTGCTTCGCTTCCCCCCTCTGCAATGATTGCCTTCTCCAACAGAGTCGAAAATGAATCAATTTGTAACACTACTACTTTGTTGAATATCCATGGTTTTAACCCGTTCTCAAAACGTCTTGCCTTTCATTCTTCCGTGTCCACTTAGTGTGGTGCAAACCTTGCTAACTCGTTGAATTTGGCTGTGTATTCCAAAACTGATATATTCTCCTATTTCAATTCTAAGAATTTCACTTCCATCCTTCCTTGCATACTTCGTGGAAAATAATTCTCGAAAAACAATTCTTTAAATCTTTCCCATGTTACAGCTCCTTCTCTAGCCCTATTCTGATTCGATTCCCACCAGAAATTAGCCTCACCCTTCATTAAGTATGTAGCAAAAGTGAAATTTAAATAGGCACACTTAGAAGGGGGGTTGAATAAGTGTGGATCAAATGATGTCTAATTTTTAATTTTATAAGATCTGTTAAAAATGCAGTCTACCGTATTAAGCAATTCAGCCTGTTACAGTCTCAATTTTCTAAAGCAGTTTACTAATTGGTTTTGGAAGTTAATTTTACTTAATCAATTTATGACCTGAGATGACATAAACACTTTTCGGATAAAATATGTATATTAAAGTGTTTATAATTCAGTTTTGCACTTCAATATAATCCAAGCAATGAGCAGTTCAAAGAGACAAATCAATCACAAGAACACCGAGGATTTTTATGTGGTTCGGCCCCTTGAACACTTATGTTCACCTTGTGCATTGATAAATGGGTTTTATACCTATGAATTAGATATATCTTAGGCTTAATTCTTTACTATCTTTGAGTATTTTTAGTGTCATTTTACTTGTTTATGCATTGGTTTTGTAGGAATCAGCTTCAGAGGGGCAAAAGAGGAAAATTGGAGCTTAATGGCATTTCTGTAAATTTTGAATCAGAGTTCTCGCAGGGGCGAGAATCTCAGGCTTAAATTTCTCGCCGGGGCGAGAATGCGCGGAAGGGAAAAAAATATTGTAATTCAGTTCTTTTGGGAAATCGATTTGGAATTGGATTCTTTCTACTGATTTGATTCAGAAACTATAAAAGAGATAGAGAGAGATGGAAATAGGGGGGATAAAGAGGAATACATATACATAGATACATTCATATTTACACACATACGCAAGGATTGAGATACAGAGCTGAATTGGGAGATTAGAGACTAGAAAGCATCGCAAGGAATTCAGATTAGAGACTTGAAGACTGAAGAACTTCTACTGAGTTTTTCTTATCCTCTATCTTAGATTTGTAATTTAATTGTGATGACTTATTTGGGATTCATGTTTTCTATTTTCAGTATGAACTAAATTTGCAATTAAGGCTACAATTGAATCTTTTATGTTTATGGATTAGTTATCTATTTGATTCCAATTATTATCTGATATTGAGTTGTCTATCATATTTTGTGTTTATTGAGTAATTGACTGATCATCAATTAGGGGAATACTTTAGATGAATTCGGGAGATGAAATCTAGGGTTATATCTGAATGTGATAGCATGTATTCTTAATTATTTGCATGGGATGAATAATTAGGGTTGTAAAGTGAATAGGGATATCTCTTCGCTGCATGTAACTATTCGGAATTGGTGCTTAATAAATTTAATTCTTTAGTTTTGCATAGGAATATCGCATAATTAATTGAGTTAGATAATTTTATTTGATCACTTGGGAAAGGGCTTATGAATAACTTTGAATTCCTGTTAACAACATTGTTGAAGTTAATAATTGGATGAATTGGATAATTAGTTTGTATTACATAATTGGGGATATTGTAGTCTTATGCCTTTAAAAATCTGAATTTCAACCTTTGTGTTAGTTTTTATTCTTAGTTTTAATTTAATTAGTTTTAATCATTATACAAATTGTGATTGTTTAAATAAAATTGAATTGATATAGTACTAGTAGTTGGAAATTATTGAACAGAGATTCCCTGTGGGTTCGACACTCTATCTTATCATTTTATTACTTGTTGATCGTGTATACTTGCACGTAATTGTTGATTGTAAAATATGACAACAAGTTTTTGGTGTCATTGCCGGGGAATCTGTTTGTTTAATATTTATTTCTATATTAGTTATAATCAATTCAAGCTTAATTTAAACATTTTATTTTTATTTTTATTTATTTCTTTTTCTGTTTTACTTCCTTTTGAGGTACACCATGGCTAACTATGACTATCAGTGGCCTTATACGAGGATGATTCAGCCAAGAGCGACAGGAATTTATGAATTCGATGAATTGTCAGCACAGATTGAGACACTTTCGAGGCTGATTGACGCTTTTGCAGTACAACGTAGTCAAAGTGTGTCGGTAACTTGTGATTATTGTGCTGGAAATCATCCAAGTCATCAATGCACCATCAATTTTGAGTCGATGCAGTATGGTGGTAATTTCGGCGATTACCCCAACAATTATGCTTATCCCAACAACTATCATCAGGATTGGGGGTATCATCCGGATTTTTCATGGAGCAATAATAATCAAGTCCAAACCTTTGCTCCAAGCCAATCATACACTCCAGAATTTCAGGATTCAGCCTATCCATATGAAGAATTGAGTTTGGAGGAGGCCTTGGCGAAGTTTATTACAGTTACGGAAAAAAAGATGAGTGATCAGGATCAGTTGTTGAACTTAGTGGATTTAACTAGAAACAAGATAAGAATACCTAAAAACCATATAAATTTCCCAAAAGCTAATAAATTATCAAGATTAAAGGTACCCAAATTGTGTGTATAAAACACCATCATCAATAGCATGCATGCTAATTGATTTTCTAGCTGTTAGAGAAGATAGCCATTGAGAAGATACTCTGACTTTCTGAATATCCATTAGAGTGCTTAATTGATTTAGCCAATCAATATTTTTATTGATTTTAAGCTATATTCCTGTTAGGACCAATTTTGGATTTCAGTAAATCCTTGTTACCGTTAAACATGATATTCATTCAAAACAGAATCCAATCTTGGTAATAGCAGATTTCTTGATTAACTCCATGATACTTGTTCCCTTAATTAGCTCATAGCTATGGAAAGGTTAATCCTATGTTGTTAACAGATTTCTAAATATCTTTTCCAAGATAAAATCTGTTTTAATAATTAGTTTTCAAATAAAGATATTTTTCTTTTTAAGATCAAGATACTTGTTCCTTTAAATTGATTTAATAGAGATATCGATTAACTCAGTCAATGGAAAGATATAGATTCACCTCCATAATAGATTTTAAGCATATTTCCAAATAAAATAGCTTTTCAAATAGTTTTTAAAATCTGAACATATCATATTAAAGGCCATTTGTCAATAAAATCACATTTACACAATTTTGAACTTAACATAACTTAATTTTTTCATTTATTCTTAACTTAAACATAGGCATGAAAAATATCAAAACAACTTATAAAATTTTTATTTTCTAGAAAATATCATATAATGATATTTTAGCGATCATGTATTTTCCTGTAATTTTTCAATTTCATTTGCTATTTTTAAAATGTCCAAAACAGCCTGAAATTATTACATTTATAATAAATTATCCTTATGTCCAAAAATTACGAAAATTTCAGGGTAGCCTTCTGTATCATTATGTAACTCCTGTAAAACTTTTACAATTTTTTGAGTTGTACACAAAGAGTTATTACCGTTTACTTTTAAAAATACACTTTCTTGTAAAAGCCATAACTTGAGTTCTAGATATCCACAAATGCTCGTCTTTGGACTGAAACTTGATAACTTAGCATATTATCATTCCACAAAATATTAGGATTTTTAGAGCAAAGAAAATGGATGAAATTGTCCTGGATCAAACTGGCCACAAACAGTTTTATTTTCCAATTTTGCTTCAGCTGGACTGTTCTTGGTAAAATGACTACCATTTCTTGCACAGTTAATATATTTAAGTGCTACTACTTGGGTTTGAAAGCTAACTTACATATCTAACACCCCTCTTTGACATATCACAAAAAAATGTGTAGATTTTAAATTGTAACCTTTCAAAGTAGAAGAAAGCTAGAGTTTTCTAGCCCTTAGAAAACTAGTTTTCTTTTCTTTCTTTGTTTAAGCTTTTTAACACCCAAAATAGTTAGATCCATACATGAAAACACTATAAAACTTGTAGATCCAAGGTTTTGGAGTTCAAGAACATAACTTGTTATTTCATCAAAAACAAACAAAAGGAATAACTAAGTTAGGGTTTTATACCTTGTTCTATGGGTTATTCACTACAAAAAAATGGACATTTGGCAACGATTTTTCGGGCAATGACTTATAAAGTCGTTGCCAAAAATGCATGTTTAGCAACCAAATTTGTCATTCGTTGCAGTTTGTGAAAGGCTTTCATTTTTAGTAACAAAATTCATAGGGCGTTGCAAAATTTTGTTGCCAAATCGTTGGTGGGAAAAAAAAACCCCCACCTATTTACTTTTTTGTTGCCGATGTGATTTCTCCTCATCGGGGGCAACGAAAAGTTTTTTGTTGCTATATTTCGTTGCCTAACATGGGCTACATTCACTGTCAATAATTTTTTTTCATTGCGTATTTTGTACAATTTTTTGCAACGACTAATAAATTATTACCCAAAATTAAGATAAACCCAATAAGCACGTTTCGACCTCTCTTTTTTTCCAAAACGTATCATTTTGCATTTTAAAATTATTATTTATTTGGATGCAAATTTATAAATGTTTCACTCCCTCCATCTCAAAATAAATGCTCAGTTTTAAGTTTTTTTTTATCAGAGTTATAATTTTTGAAATTAAAATTGAACACATATAGATATATTTTCTAATTTACAAAAATTAGAGTTAACACTACAAGAAAAAGGGAATGCAGTGACAAACAAATTCTTCACAAATCATAATATATTACTCGCAAGAGATTTATTGTGAAAGAATTTTTTCTTCACACATTTTTCTCGCATTAGAGCTCATCGCTATAGATATCCTTCTCTAAGTTAGTACCTATATATATTTTTGAGAAGGATATATTGTGAATGATTTTTTCTTCACAAATTGTATATTGTAATGGAACAATGCTATTTAGTGAAAAGATGATTTCCTTCATCAATAATATATTGCGAAGGACTAATTTTAATTAGTGAATAGATGTTTGCCTTCACAAATAATATTTTGTGACAAACAACTTTATTTAATAAGAGAAGATTTTCCGTCACTAATTATAATATCGAGAGTTTTTCTTCAATTTAGAGTGAGAGGGAATCCTTCATTGATAAATTTAATGTTAAATAATCAAATTCATTGAAAATTATAATTGATTTTCAAATTAATTATTTTATATGTATTAAATTATTTATTAACCTCTATACCCAAATATTAGATTTAACATTTCAGTTGAATATAAATAACATGAAATACATATTTCACAACTAAAGGATAAACAAATTATATTATTACCAAAAAATAGAATGCATGAAGAGCTAATATAACCAATACAAGGGCATCCCAAAAGATATTTATAACTACCATAAGAGAACTGAAAAAACAACGAGCTCGAATGAATCATAATTGCATCAAGTTTGGTCCTCATCATCATTTTCTTTAGAGAAATCAAGGTATGGCTCGTAAACTTCATACTGCAAGAAAAACACCAAAATTCTATTCAAAACGACAAGAACAATAAGAATATGTCAAAATAGTAGGCTTAAATAAAGAGAGAAAGGTTAATGAAAATAGAGAGACGATATATATCCATCACAAAATATTACTCTAAAAAACTTAGTTTATGAAGTTAGCCCCTTTGTAATAAGCTAGAAACTATTATTCTCCCTAATGTTGTGTTGCAATTGAGTTTTAAATCTAAATGTTTCAATTAGAAGTTGCAAATGAAACTTCAAATCTTAATGTTTCCAGTTATGTGGCTAAACACATGCATGGTACGCAGAAATGAGATTTCAAAAACCAAACATCTGACATACATGCATATATTGTTATTCTATTAGTCAAATCCAATGTACTTTTAGAAATTAAATGATGATAGTTTAGATTCTAAGCCATAGTATACCACAAAAAATTATATGTAATCAATGTAATCACTATCAATAATGCAGTTCCAAACTAATTTTAACATCCATTTAAGGTCAAATCAATTTAACATCTCCAAGTTTTTTTACCTTTTGTTCAATACTCATGCTCAATCTCTAGAAGCAGATGTAGTCAGGATAATCATTATTAATAGTCCAGTTCCTAAATCATGTAGCTATCTATTTTCGGTAATTGGTGAATTAGTGTAAGCAAGTAAGAGTACTGTAACACAAACCCAATTAGGCCTTCGCATAAATGTGTCTTTTGTCTTATAAAAAGCTTTCCAAAAAAGTAAAGTGTACCAAACATAGAGTCATGGACAAATAAGTTAAAAATCAACAAAATAATTCAATTATTCTAAGGAAAGAACTATACCACCCTTGTGGCACCCCCAAATCCGGGTTTCTTAACCTCGAATTCGGTGTTCACGATACTCAACAACAAACATACTTTCTAACTAATGCGGAATAATAAACATACATTGTTTATCGAAATAGTAATAAAGTCTTACAATCATGGTCCCAAGGTTCTTTAACCTTAACTTAAAACATACCCTTAATACAATAAGAGTTCACATAGCCAAATAACATTTAAGATAAACTAGTACATAAGCCATATCAGGCAACTACTCTTGCACCTTCCCTTTTCCTTTGTCCCCCTTAGACGTTCCTGCCTTAGCTGAAATAAAGATCATGATATAGAAAGGGTAAGCAACTAATTTGCTTAGCAAGTTTATACACAAAGGAGATATATCATGAATAGAAAGAAGTTTCGCTTTCAATGTTCAACAACGGTATAGAATTGCGAAAAAACATGAATTAATAGTCAACGGTTGAATATTCGAATAATTAAATTTCAATTACTGAGTGGTTAAAAATAACCATAGACATTTGTCAAGGTTCCCAGTATTTAAACTGGACCTCTTAAAAATTTTGGTAATCAAGGGGATCAGCCTTTCATACCCCGTGATTTATGCATAAACACTTAATAAACCAGCATTGATATCATGCCTTAATCAAATTTATCTTTTTCTCAGCCAAAAGTTCTTACCATAACAATTTAACAAGAACAGCTTTTAAAATACCTTTGATTCAACAAAATTAGACATGATTGATCTAGCTGATACAAATAGCATAGATCTATCTCATAAACAGTTCATGCTTGAAAGAACTTTAATCTAATTCACAGTTCAATAATAATATAATAGGAATTCAATTACACAAGGTGCGAATCTCAATAATCAGTATAGACGTGAATAATCAACAATAATTATTCACTAACATGCTTCGGAAATAATAACTCGAGTTTGAGTTAGGGAACTTGCCTGTCTGCTCAGCTACAAATAATTCTAGCTTTAACTAATTGGCCTTGAAGAACGTAACATTAATAACGTCGATCTATCAATTAGTACTGCGTAGTTGTATATCGATACGCTTACTTATGCTATTTATTTAACAATTAAACAAATCACATAGCACACATAAGTTAATAAACTATAGTAAATCCTATAAGACACTTAATTAGCCTCTAGGTTGATGGTTTAATTAATTAACAATGTTTCCCTAAAGTGATAAACACTTATTAAACCCTTAAACAATTAATTATAATTGTTTAATTAATTAACATTACTTTTTCTTAAGTAATATTCATTTATTAACCCTTAAACAATTTATTATAATTGTTTAATTAATGTGTTATTTAACTCTCCTTATTTTATTAACTTCGTCTTCATTTAATTACTATTTAATATTTGTTAAACAGTAATTAATTAATTATCTTTAGTTATTAATAATGGTAATTAATAACTAATTATATTTATTTATTATTTAATTATTAATTAAGTAATAATTGAATTATTAATTTTAATAGTCCTTAATTATTATTTAAAATTAAATAATAATTAATTAGGTTTATTTATTATTTAAGGTTAATCAAATAATAAATAATTAATTTACAATTCATAATTACCCTTAATTATTGTTTAATAATAATTAAACAATAATTAATTAATATAATATATTTAGAAATTATAAGATTTAATGCCCAAAACTTAATTTTGTACATTTACTAATTTTACAAAATTAAATAATAATATTTAAAACATTAATATTAATTAAAACAAATTGTGGATGGCATTCTTGTAAATAAGGTGAAGTTCGGGCGGAGGGTCATGGATGTATCCGCGTCTAAACCCCCGCCCGCGCATTGCGCACCTGCCCTACCCGCGACCCGAAACGACGCGTGCCATTCGCGGCCACGTCAGTTCAGGCTTGGGGGCTTCTAGGCAGTTTTGGTTTCTTTCTTCTTCTTTTTTTTCTTTTCTTGCACACAACAAATGAGTTCTAATCACCATTAAACAAGTTTTGTTCTCCAAATAAATTCCCAAAAATTTACCTATGACTACAAAAATATTTCTAATATTAAGATAAAATATTTATGATATTAAACAATATTTTTCATCGATAAATATTGTACTTGAATAAATAATATTACTCCCATGTTTTAGCATACAAAACCCACCAAAACATGTTACAAAAATTTTAACTTATATATGATATCAATACAGCATACAAGATCAAGATCTCTTCTTATATAGCTTTAAAACCATATTTGATAAACATGTTTTTGCAATAATATAGATTTAGCAAAATATAAACCTAGATCCATGAATACTCCCTCTCTACCACCAACACCAACCAACACATAAAAGTTTCCAACAAAATAAGTGTGTAATAATCATAATATAATAATAACAACAAGAAACTAGGGTTTGAAAGAATGGAGTTTTATACCTAGCTTTAATGGCTATTCTCCTCCTCTTTCCAAAATAGGTTGTGAATGGAGATGACATAAACAACCAAGATCTTCTTCTTCTCCTCACAAGATTTGGACACCACCTCCTCTTTAATCTCTCAAGATTTGCTCTTGCTTTTTCTTCAAACTCTCTCTAACACTCTCTCAAGATTTTTAGAAAATGAAGAGGCAATTGACTAACCCTTTGATTTATTAGCTAGACAATAGCAAGGACTTCTATACTTGCCATCATGAAGCTAGAGAAAGGTTTGATGTAGGGTGGCCATGTGACATCTTAGGAAGCTATGACATAATAGGAGGCTATGGTATCAAGTCTACAACTTCAACTTCCAAGACAAGCTAGCTACTTAATTAAAGTAAAATTTAAAATCAACTTGCTCTCCCCTCTCTCCTAGTGCACGACCAAGAAGGAAATTATCCCAAAAATGTTGTCCCAAATAGCTTTAACTAATAAACAAATGTTATACATTTAATTTATCAAGTGGCTAGGTTTTGGACCACACATTAAATACCATTGGGCTTCCAATTTAAATGATTAGACTAATAAAATCCAAATCTATTTAGTACAATATTGGGTCATTTAATTTAGCCCCATGATAGCTCTTTTAGTAAGCCACACAATTAATACTCAAATCCATAATTAATATAAATGATTGGACTAGGTTCATTAATTAAGTAACTTAGTCAATTAGTAAATAAATTACTAACTTAACTATTAATTATTATCCAATTCAACAACTACTTTCATTAATTAACTCACACACTTTATTTACTAACTATATTCAATTTACTTGAATACTTAATTTAGTAAATACCTTGACAACTTTAGGGATATAAAGCCTTAGGGTTTGCTCATTAGTTTAAATATACTACTAGTGATTCTCTTAACACAAATTTATATCAATAAATCACATAATCACATAATCCACCAATACACCCAAAGGTTTAAATAAGAATACAAAGTTAACTCATTAAAATTAAATCATATATTTAATTAATAATGACGTTCAAAATTCACGGGCATTACATCCCTCCCCCCTTATAAAAATTCCGTCCTCGGAATTGCAAAAATAGGGTTACACAAATAAAAACGGATAATTCGCTTTCATCTTCTCTTCGAGTTCCCACGTAGCTTCTTCGACTGCGTGATTCCTCTAGAGAACCTTGACGGAGTGGATGGTCTTGTTTCTCAGCTTCTGTTCCTTTCTATCGAGAATCTGGACAGGAACTTCCTCGTACGTTAAGTCATTTTCAAATTGGATTGGTTCATAGGAGATAACGTGCTTATAGCCTGGTTTATACGGCCGCAACACTGACACATGAAACACGTTATGAATGTGTTCGAGTTCAGGAGGTAACGCTACCTCGTACGCCACCTCGCCGATTCGCCTCAAAATCTCGAACGGTCCTATGAACCTAGGGCTCAATTTTCCCTTCTTCCCAAACCGGATCTTTCCTTTCCAAGGAGATACCTTCAAAAATACAAAGCTACCAACTTCAAAGTCCCGCTTCTGACGATGTAAGTCGGTATATTTCTTCTGGCGATCTTGAGCTACTACCAGACGGTTTCTGATCAGCCGCACGATGTCTGTAGTCTGGTGCACCATTTCTGGTCCCAGCAATCTTCGCTCCCCAACCTCGTCTCAACACATCGGGGTTCGGCATCTCCTTCCATATAGCGCTTCGTACGGTGGCATGTCGATACTGACATGATAGCTATTATTGTAAGCAAACTCCACTAGTGGGAAATGGTCATCCCAGCTGCCCTTTAAATCCATCACAACTGCACGAAACATATCTTCTAAGGTCTGAATCGTTCGCTTGCTCTGGCCGTCGGTTTGAGGATGATACGTTGTACTCAACCTCAATTGCGTTCCCATTCTTGCCTGCAGACTTTTCCAAAAATTCGACGTGAAGCGCGGATCTTTGTCAGATACAATTGATACCGGCACTCCATGTCGTGACACTATCTTTTTCACATAAAGCTTTGCTAATTGCTCCAGATTGTACCGTATCTTGATTGGCAGAAAATGAGCAGACTTGGTTAGACGATCCACAATTACCAGATGGCGTCTAAACTCTTATGAGTTGGTGGCAGTCCCACCACAAAGTCCATTGTGATGTGCTCCCACTTCCACTCCAGAATCTCTAATGGTTGAAGTAGTCCGCTCGGTCGCTGGTGCTCTACTTTAATCCGCTGGCATGTCAGACATCGGCTGACGCACTCTGCCACTTCTTGTTTCATATTCGGCCACCAAATATTTCGTTGCAAGTCCTGGTACATCTTTGTACTCCCGGGATGTACTGAGTACTTCGTGCTGTGAGCTTCCTGAAGGAATTCTTCCCTCATTTCCAGATCCAACGGTACCCAGACTCTCCCTTCAAACCTTAGCAACCCAGTGCCATCAATCTTATACTTAAGTTCCTCGCCTTCAGCAATTCGCTTCTTTATTGAATCATAATCCTCATCCTTTTCTTGAGCCTCCTTAACTTGATCCAATAGGGTCGGGCTCGCTGTCATTGTAAACAATTTCCCATCCGTCTCCATCGGATACTTAACCTCCAATTCCAGACGTTCGAACTCCTTTATCAACTCTGCCTGAGTTGTAAGCCTCATCAATTTCTCTCTGCCTTTCCTACTCAGGGCATCTGCCACTACATTTGTTTTTCCCGGATGGTATAGAATCTCACAGTCGTAGTCCTTGATCAATTCTAACCATCGGCGCTGCCTCATATTCAGGTCCTTCTGAGTGAAGATATATTTAAGACTTTTGTGATCTGTATATATCTCGCACCTCTCTCCATATAAGTAGTGCCTCCAAATCTTTAAGGCGAATACTACTGCTGCTAACTCCAGATCATGAGTCGGGTATCCCTTCTCACAGTCCTTCAGCTGACGTGAAGCGTACGCAATGACCTTGCCATGCTGCATTAGTACACAACCAAGGCCTTTGTGTGACGCATCACTGTATACTACAAAACCTCCAGTGTCGTCCGGTAAAGCTAACACTGGTGCTTGGCTAAGTCTTTTCTTCAGCTCCATGAAACTTTCCTCGCACTTCTCCGTCCAAACGAACTTTACCGTCTTTCTAGTTAGATTGGTCAACGGTGATGCTATCTTCGAGAAATCCTGGATGAACCTCCGATAGTATCCCGCTAATCTTAGGAAACTCCTAATCTCCGTTGGCGTTTTCGGCTGCTCCAGTTGATAATGGCTTCCACCTTTGCTAGGTCCACCGAAACACCATCCCTGTCAATGACGTGCCCAAGAAACTGCACCCTTTGCAACCAAAATTCACACTTTGAAAACTTCGCGTACAGCTTCTCCCTTCTTAATGCCTCTAAAGCAATCCTTAGATGTTCAGCATGTTCTTCCTCTGACACTGAATAAACCAAGATGTCATCGATGAATACTACCACGAACTTGTCTAAGTACTGCTTGAACACTCTGTTCATCATATCCATGAATGTCGCTGGTGCATTTGTCAGTCCAAATGACATAACCAGAAACTCGAAATGTCCATAACGAGTTCGGAATGCCGTCTTCGGGATATCCTCTTGTCTCACCCTTAGTTGATGATAGCCCGTCCTTAAATCAATCTTTGAAAAGTACTTCGCTCCCTTGAGTTGATCAAACAAATCGTCTATCCTGGGTTGCGGATACCTATTCTTAATCGTAACTTTGTTCAACTCACGGTAGTCGATACAAAGCCTCAACGAGCCATCCTTCTTCTTTACGAACAGAACTGGCGCTCCCCATGGTGACACGCTCGGTCTGATATAAACCTTGTCTAACAGTTCCTGCAATTGAACCATCAACTCTTTCATCTCTACTGGTGCCATCCGGTAAGGCGCCTTGGATATCGGTGCCATCCCGGGTACTAAGTCGATCATAAATTCTATCTCTCTATCCGGTGGCAATCCAAGAATTTCATCTGGGAAGACATCAGCGAATTCCCTTACGACGGGTATCTGACTCAGTTCACCCTCGACCCGTCGAGTGTCCACCACGTGAGCCAAATAACCTATACAACCCTTCTTAAGCAATCTCTTTGCTTGCATCATCGTCAGACAACAAGATTGTCTTGGCGATTTACTACCATAGAATACCACATTTGAGTTACTCGGAGTCTTCAGGTGTACGCACGTTTTCTTATAGTCAATGACCGCGCCGTAGCTCGCTAACCAATCCATCCCAAGGATTACATCAAATTCTCCAAGACGAATCAGTAACAAGTCCACGATAAGCTTAAACCCTCTCAAATCAGCACAGCAATTCCTATAAACGTAGTTTACGGGGATAATCTCTTTGTTCGCTACTTCTACATTCATCGGGTGTTCTAATAGTTCACTAGTTAAATTAAATCCT
This sequence comes from Aralia elata, assembly GCA_034770075.1. Lineage (NCBI taxonomy): Eukaryota > Viridiplantae > Streptophyta > Magnoliopsida > Apiales > Araliaceae > Aralia > Aralia elata. The sequence continues at coordinate 49,816,386 of CM068384.1, forward strand.
TGAGCAAATTCATCAGATACAAAAGAACATGAAGCTCCCGAATCAAATAACACATAGGCATTTATGTCATTGATTGGAATAATACCTGACACTACTTCTCTGGATGCCACGGCATCTTGCACTGTCATGTTGAAGGTCCTCGTTGTTGGCTTATTTGGCTGGGCTGGTCCTCCACTGGTTGCCCTCGAGTTGTTGCCCCTATTGCCACTTCCGCCATCTATGTTTTTCTTCCGGGGACAGTCCTTGCTCCAATGTCCCATCTCTCCACAATTGAAACAACCTCCTTTCTTCGCCTTAGGACAATTGGGCAAGATATGCCCTTCTTGTCCACAGGTATAACAGACCATCTTTCCTTTCATGCACTCTCCCGAGTGACCCTTTCCGCAATTTCCACATACCTACCTTTTATGCTGCATGCTCCCTTGCTGTATTTCAGAATTGCTACCCCCACTGCTCCATTGACGCTTCCTATTGTTACTGCCACCACTGCTAATATTCGCATTTCCTCCTTCTACCTTCTTCTTGTTCTTTTCCCGATTATATTTTGAAACCGCTTCACTCCCACCTTCAGCAATGAGAGCTTTCTCCAACAAGGTTGAGAACGACGTAATTTGTAAAATTGCTACCTTGCTGTAGATCCACGGCTTTAACCCATTCTCGAATCTTCTTGCCTTCCTCACCTCAGTGTCCACCTGATGTGGGGCGAATCTGGCCAATTCATTAAATTTTGCAGCGTACTCTGACACTGACAAATTTTCCTGTTTCAATTCCAAAAACTTGATCTCCATCTTCGCTTGCGTACTCTCAGGAAAGTAATTCTCGAAAAACAACGTTTTGAATGCTTCCCACGCCACGACTCCAGTTCCAGCTTTGCTCTGATTGGCTTCCCACCAAAAATTAGCCTCACCTTTCATTAAGTAGGTAGCAAAAACTGTCTTCTGCTCCTCAGCGACTCTAGCAATGACAAAGGCCTTTTCAATCTCCTTTATCCACGACTGGGCCTCTATCGGGTCCGTTGTTCCTCTAAACTCCGGCAGTCCTACTGTCTTAAAGTCTTTAAAATTGGCTAAGTGGTTGCCTGACTGGTTTCCTGCGGTAGTCATTTGATTCCGCAGAGCTTCGACCATCATGTTCATAAAGTCTTGCATTGGGTTTGGTTGAGTTCCCTCTGCATTGTTAATCGACTCTTCGATCCCTTGGTTCCGTAGGATTCGTCTGGGCGGCATTATCTGATTAAACAAGGTCCTTACACATTACTCGGGTTTTATTAACATATAAGTATTTAGCATGTAATACAATATTGTAAAAAAAATCGCATGACCATCGGGTGGGAGCTCTAGATTACCCAACCTCGGGAATTCTTCTTTCCCCGATTAGTGATTTAAGTTGCTAAAATACCGATTCAGTTTTACTGAATTAACATAATCATTGAATAGACGGTTTACCAAGTAAAATTCTTAAACACATACCATAATAATGCATTTATATTCATATACCAACTTTAGCGTCTTACACGTTCATCACAGGTATATTGCTATAAATGCTACCATCCTATTAAAATAACAAAAAATGGGATTCACTTAAACCATTCTTTTCTACCTCCATAAATGGAAGTACATCCTACATACGAACTACCTCGCACCTGCTGAGGTTAAAATAAACTCTAGTAAATCAAAAGTAGTAAATCAAAATAAACTCAACGCTTGCTCTCGCTACTGGAGGGCAGATCCATCCATTTGGCGTCGAACTGCATAAAGGCGATGTCTAAGGCCCGCTCTAAACCATATATCTTCGCATCTTTAGCTTTCACCTCATCCCTCAACTGTCCTAACTGCAGCTCTCTCTGCTTCAGCCTTTTGCGCAACTCGGCTAACTCAGCCTGTGCCTGGTAAGCAGCGTCCTTGTACTGCTGCTCAGCAATATGGAGGGTGTGGTTCTACGCCTCCATTTGTTCAGCCCTAACCTCTAGCTCGGCGTTCCTCGCCAGCAAATCTCCTATCACCTCAGGCTCTATGGGCTCTTGGTTCACTGAATAGCTATCTTGACTCTCGTTCGACATCCTACAACTACCACACAATAATCAACATCAGTACCATAATAAAATATATTCATTGATAAAATGAAATAATATTTTATTCGGTACAACTAGAACTCGATGAATCTCCTCAACCCATCACCTTACATACTCTATATGAGTTTTCTTACTAAGGTTATAACATAGGTTTCTCATTCCTAACGTTTATAACCTACAACTTTGATACCAACCTGTGACACCCCCAAATCCGGGTTTCCTAACCTCGAATTCGATGTTCATGATACTCAACAACAAACATACTTTCTAACTAATGCGGAATAATAAACATACATTGTTTATCGAAATAGTAATAAAGTCTTATAATCATGGTTCCAAGGTTCTTTAACCTTAACTTAAAACATACCCTTAGTACAATAAGAGTTCACATAGCCAAATAACATTAAGATAAACTAGTACATAAGCCATATCAGACAACTACTCTTGCACCTTCCCTTTTCCTTTGTCCCCCTTAGACGTTCTTGCCTTAGCTAAAATAAAGATCATGATATAGCACGGGTAAGCAACTAATTTGCTTAGAAAGTTTATACACAAGGGAGATATATCATGAATAGAAAGAAGTTTCGCTTTCAATGTTCAACAACAATATAGAATTGCGAAAAAACATGAATTAATAGTCAACGGTTGAATATTCGAATAATTGGATTTCAATTACTGAGTGGTTGGAAATAACCATAGATATTTGTCAAGGTTCTCAGTATTTAAACTGGACCTCTTAAAAATTTTGGTAATCAAGGGGATCAGCCTTTCATACCCCGTGATTTATGCATAAACACTTAATAAACCAGCATTGATATCATGCCTTAATCAAATTTATCCTTTTCTCAGCCAAGAGTTCTTACCATAACAATTTAATAAGAACAGCTTTTAAAATACCTTTGATTCAACAAAATTAGACATGATTGATCTAGCTGATACAAATAGCATAGATCTATCTCATAAACAGTTCATGCTTGAAAGAACTTTAATCTAATTCACAGTTCAATAATAATAGAATAGGAATTCAATTGCACAAGGTGCGAATCTCAATAATCAGTATAGACGTGAATAATCAACAATAATTATTCACTAACATGCTTCGGAAATAATAACTCGAGTTTGAGTTAGGGAACTTGCCTGTCTGCTCAGCTACAAATAATTCTAGCTTTAACTAATTGGCCTTGAAGAACCTAACATTGATAACGTCGATCTATCAATTAGTACTACGTAGTTGTATATCGATACGCTTACTTATGCTAATTATTTAACAATTAAACAAATCACATAGCACACATAAGTTAATAAACTATAGTAAATCCTATAAGACACTTAATTAGCCTCTAGGTTGATGGTTTAATTAATTAACAATGTTTCCCTTAAATGATAAACACTTATTAAACCCTTAAACAATTAATTATAATTGTTTAATTAATTAACATTACTTTTTCTTAAGTAATATTCATTTATTAACCCTTAAACAATTTATTATAATTGTTAAATTAATGTGTTATTTAACTCTCCTTATTTTATTAACTTCATCTTCATTTAATTACTATTTAATATTTGTTAAACAGTAATTAATTAATTATCTTTAGTTATTAATAATGGTAATTAATACCTAATTATATTTACTTATTATTTAATTATTAATTAAGTAATAATCGAATTATTAATTTTAATAGTCCTTAATTATTATTTAAGATTAAATAATAATTAATTAGGTTTATTTATTATTTAAGGTTAATCAAATAATAAATAATTAATTTACAATTCATAATTACCCTTAATTATTGTTTAATAATAATTAAACAATAATTAATTAATATAATATATTTAGAAATTATAAGATTTAATGCCCAAAACTTAATTTTGTACATTTACTAATTTTACAAAATTAAATAATAATATTTAAAACATTAATATTAATTAAAACAAATTGTGGATGGCATTCTTGTAAATAAGGTGAAGTTCGGGCGGAGGGGCATGTATGTAATTTCTGCGTCTGAACGCCCGCCCGCGCATTGCGCGCCTGCCCTACCCGCAACCCCAAACGACGTCGTTTGGTGCTCGCCAGTCGACCAACTTAAGCCTGGCGCGCCATGCGCGGCCAGGGTTGCACCCCTGGCGCGCCATGCGCGGCCAGGGTTGCACCCCTGGCGCGCCATGCACGGCCAGGTCGGTTCAGGCTTGGGGGCTTCTAGGCAGTTTTGGTTTCTTTCTTCTTCTTTTTTTCTTTTCTTGCACACACCAAATGAGTTCTAATCACCATTAAACAAGTTTTGTTCTCCAAATAAATTCCCAAAAATTTACCCATGACTACAAAAATATTTCTAATATTAAGATAAAATATTTATGATTTTAAACAATTTTTTCATCAATAAATATTGTACTTAAATAAATAATATTACTCCCATGTTTTAGCATACAAAACCCACCAAAACATGTTACAAAAATTTTAACTTATATATGATATCAATACAGCATACAAGATCAAGATCTCTTCTTATATAGCTTTAAAACCATATTTGATAAACATGTTTTTGCAATAATATAGATCTAGCAAAATATAAACCTAGATCCATGAATACTCCCTCTCTACCACCAACACCAACCAACACATAAAAGTTTCCAACAAAATAAGTGTGTAATAATCATAATATAATAATAACAACAAGAAACTAGGGTTTGAAAGAATGGAGTTTTATACCTAGCTTTAATGGCTATTCTCCTCCTCTTTCCAAAATAGGTTGTGAATGGAGATGACATAAACAACCAAGATCTTCTTCTTCTCCTCACAAGATTTGGACACCACCTCCTCTTTAATCTCTCAAGATTTGCTCTTGCTTTTTCTTCAAACTCTCTCTAACACTCTCTCAAGATTTTTAGAAACTGAAGAGGCAATTGACTAACCCTTTGATTTATTAGCTAGATAATAGCAAGGACTTCTATACTTGCCATCATGAAGCTAAAGAAAGGTTTGTTGTAGGGTGGCCATGTGACATCTTAGGAAGCTATGACATAATAGGAGGCTATGGTATCAAGTCTACAACTTCAACTTCCAAGACAAGCTAGCTACTTAATTAAAGTAAAATTTAAAATCAACTTGCTCTCCCCTCTCTCCTAGTGCACGACCAAGAAGGAAATTATCCCAAAAATGTTGTCCCAAATAGCTTTAACTAATAAACAAATGTTACATATTTAATTTATCAAGTGGCTAGGTTTTGGACCACGCATTAAATACCATTGGGCTTCCAATTTAAATGATTAGACTAATAAAATCCAAATCTATTTAGTACAATATTGGGTCATTTAATTTAGCCCCATGATAGCTCTTTTAGTAAGCCACACAATTAATACCCAAATCCATGATTAATGTAAATGATTGGATTAGGTTCATTAATTAAGTAACTTAGTCAATTAGTAAATAAATTACTAACTTAACTATTAATTATTATTATCCAATTCAACAACTACTTTCATTAATTAACCCACCCACTTTATTTAGTAACTATATTCAATTTACTTGAATACTTAATTTAGTAAATACCATGCCAACTTTAGGGATATAAAGCCTTAGGGTTTGCTCACTAGTTTAAATATACTACTAGTGATTCCCTTAACACAAATTTATATCAATAAATCACATAGTCACACAATCCACCAATACACCCAAAGGTTTAAATAAGAATACAAAGTTAACTCATTAAAATTAAATCATATTTTTAATTAATAATGACGTTCAAATTTCACGGGTATTACAACCCTCAAGAGCATTAGTGTTGTCACGAGCACTGTCACTAGTAGGAGCCAGTGTTTCTGGTTCAAGAAAAGGATTTGCAGAACCAAGTGTCTGTTGATTAATGTTAGTAGGAGCCCTCCTCAAATTACTGGTTGGAACGTAGACTGAAGCGGATGTTGCAACAGCCTTTCGTACCTTCACTTATATGAAATTCAACCAAATTAATAATTATGAGAAAGCATAAACATAAGGTGCAAAACAATTCCAATGGTCAGTGTTCTCACAATTGAGTCATAAGACTTTTTCTCCCCCCGAGCTGCAAAGGAATTTGAACTGATGATTGTACTTGTATCATTCTGACTTGAATAGGTAGGTGGTTCATTAACAACCTCCTCCTCGAGAACTGATCCTTCAACATTATCTGATAGATCATAAACTTCCCAGCCATTATGCAGATCTTCGGGATTTTTCGACTTTAAGTTATTTGAAGGATCAAATGCAGGATTTGCTGGAACATGAGTGGGATCTAAAACAAAGAAATTTCACATTTGAGGGTTGAACATTAGAGTAAATGTTGAGGAAAAAAAGAAACTGATAATACGTAGATTTTAAAGATGTGATTTCGGCACAAATTATAAACCTGGATCAGATGTCAAGGGAGCCATTGTAACACTGTCATTAGTACCATTAACTGGTATAGAATTTATCTCCAACTTTTCACTATCCTCAACATACCTAAAAATATCATTCAGCACAAAGTAACCTCTCTCTTGTGGAGCTAGAAAGAAGATTTGAGTGAATTTCCTTCGCACATTGTCTTGTCCAGTTAAGGATCCTGCCACTAAAATTATAACACATGTTTGATAAGACTCCTGAGCATCTGTTGTTTTTATCTCTGCCTTGCAGTTCTTGTAATCTAATGACTGTATATTTTCATTAATAGCTTGATCCAAAGTTTTACAGTTATACATAGTTGTTCAAACAGAAGACTGTAAACATTTAACACTTTCTTAAACTCTATCAAGCGCACAAATATAATATATTAAACTAATCGAAACACTATGGTTGGCAGTGTAATAGACATAGTCAAATCAACCAAATTAATAATTCGAGAAAAATAGAGATAAACAGAGTTCCATAATGCAGAGAGAAGGTAAAGTACATTACCAGGAGAGGGCTAATGAACGTTCTTAAAAAAGAAAAAGTATATAAGATTCAATTCATTTTTGACTAGAATGTAATTAAAAAGTAGTGCACATTTTAATAGTTCCTTTGAGAGGATAATATAAATATGAGGAATTGTGTTGACTCCCATCCTATCAAGCTTTCACCGCATGCAATATTTTCATCACTTCTTTTTCTTCCTCCTCTTTGTAGACACCCAAATTTTGCACTTCGTATACTAACCCTGACAGGAGGGCAAATTCGTCAAATGAACCGGCCTGCGAGAGCAAAGGATGGACAAGTACGAACATTCGACGCCATCGCGACGATTTACAGCCGAAACCGACGTGACAACAGGGTTGTCTAAAATCGGCATTCCCGGATGATGTGGGACGTCTTCCAGTAATTCCTGGACTGCAAAATACAAGCCTATTGACGAAAACCGACATCACGACACGAGAATCGAGGTGCGGCCCAAAAATCGAGAAAATCATCCCACCCAGCCGCAGATTGATCTGCGGCCAATGATAAAAATAATTGAAGTGCGCGGCGGGCGGCTGAGCGGCTGAAGTGCGCGGCGGGCGCGAAGAAACCGAGGCCAGCCGCGGATCAATCTGTGGCCAGCCGCAGATCAATCTGCGGCCGGCCGCAGATCAATCTGCGACTGCCTCTGGATGGCTTTATCAGCCCAGTTCTTCATCCAGCAGACGGACAGTAGCATTTGGGAAGAAAAAGAAGGGAAAAACAACAGTAAAAGAGCTCGGGAAAGGAGAGAAAAGAGGGAAAAAAGAGAGGAATTAAACTTTTTTGATTAGATTGTATAACATGCAACTCCTACACTATTCAATATACGAATTTTATACGCATCGTGATGTCATTTGCAAGGTGAAAAACCTTCTTTTATAGCATTTTTGTTATATCATTTTGTTAATCTTCTTGTCAATTGGGTTATGTGAAATGTAGTTTTTCTTGTATATTGTTGTGGATCCATGGATTGAGGACTATTAGTGAGGGTTCCAATTGGAACGAAATTCTTCCTAATGGCTCGATGATATCCATTTGATGATTTTTAGCTTGTTATAGTGATGTAGCAATTTTGGATGTGAGCCTAGGAACGCGACCCCGTGGTCCAAATCCGATGATGGACATTTTTGGATGTATGTAATAGGGCCGATGTACCCTTTGTTGTAAATATGTAATTGTCGGGCCTTAAAACGATATCAAGTCGAAAATCGGGTTTAAGGCCCCGTAATAATGAAATATGTGATTGTGGGCATTGGGGTTATTCGGATGGCTTACATGCCCATGAATAGCCCCCAAGCATTTTAATGTTTGGTTTAATTTGTGACACAAAAATTAATTTCAAGTTAAACGATGAAGATTTCTATGAAATCAATCAAAGTAGGTTATTAGCACCACGAGGCTAAAATTTGAAAATGCTAATGAATGTTGATTTCTATTTAACGAGAAGGCAGAAGAAGGATCGTGTTCAAACGTCACAAGAAATGGTTTGACGAAAATAAATGGTTGTTTTATTAAACCGTTGTGCATAGGGTTAAAGAGATTCTAGAAGTTGCCCATCATGCTATTTACAAAAGCAACGTATAGATCTCGATTCCTATTTTGACGAAGGTTTAGAAAACTCTTGTTTTTGCCAAAACGACACCTAATGAAAATCTCATGGTTTTTGACAATTAAAATCAAACATTTCTCATAAAGCTTTCTCGTATAAGCCGAATGACATTCTAAAGCATTCTCAAAAGAAAACACGACCTTTCATAAAAACCCAAATGGTTTCTTCATGCAAACTCACCACGACATTCACATAGGCATACACACACACACGCGCACCTACACACACACATTCAAGAATTAAAGGATAGGAAAAGCATCAAGATTGCGGTAACCGTGTTTCACGGAAGTCGGGGGGTGCCTAACACCTTCCCCTCGCTTAAGCAAGCCCCCGAACTCTATGAATCTCGGTTCGCAGACCAATTAATTCGGAGTCACATATGAGCCAGCAATTTACGAAAACGAAACTCGGATGAGTTGGTACATCCATTTCAAATATACCAACTGGCGACTCTGGTCAATTGGCTCATCATAAAAAACGATCTTTCAAAACCCCGTCGACATTAATGCCGACCTTTTCCAAAAAATCATCTAATAAAAGGCTAAAATTGGAAAGGGTAATAATCCCAAAGGAAGAGGATTCCTCTCGGCGTCGACAGCTGGCGACTCTGCTGGGGACATTAGAGGGCTTAAGCCGCGTTCAAGTCTTGATGCTGTCCTATCCTTTAAAATTCATGAATGTGTGTGTGCGTGCGATATTTTGACATGTTGTTGTGTGAATGTGTTTTACCAATGAATGAATGGTTGAATGGAATGACTTTACTTTAAAAGAAATCATTGCATGCGGTGAGGACGATGAATGTGAATGTATGTTGAGAGAGTACCTCCTCCTGAGGCGAACCTGTCGGTTGCTTATTACTGGACTCGAAGGGGCTGCTCCCCGAAAATGGCTCAGGAAACGCACCACCCAAATCCGCTCCAATCGAAAGGATTCAGACGATTAGATTGCGAAGATTTGGGGACCTTCATGCCGAAAAGCCCGCGAGAGTAACCCTAGGGTAGGTCAGCCTCTGATAAACCTAACGAAAGGGAAGCTTCTTCATGCCCTTTTATCGTTCAGTCAAATAAATAAATGTCATGTAAATGGCATACAACTGTCATACCGTCATCATCGTAATAAATATGTCATGTATCATGTGATTACATCACCTGCACATATGAAGAGAATACTGACATGGTTTTGCAGGAAGGCAATCCATACCCCGTACCAGGGTTTTCTAAAAATACTATCCTGTCATCAAACACTGACCTTGTTTTGCAGGATAAGATTAGAAAACCTAAAAAAGAAAGAAAAAAATAATAATCATGCATCAGTGTTGACATGCATCTGCCAACTTCTAACTGGCACAAAACTAAGAGACCGTAAAGTCCATACTCCATCCATCCAAATGGCAGAGGCCGATAGCCATGAAGTTACAGTTCTACCACTCCAACAATACGGCCGAATACGAGGGATTCATCCTAGGACTGAGATTAGCCCTGGGAATGGGAATCAAAAGGATGATAGTAGTTGGAGATAGTGGTTCGCTTGGATCTCAGCCCTTCCCAGGGTTTGTTGTTTTTTGTCTTTTTTATTTTTGTGGATATCAGCCCTTCCCAGGGGTGCTCACCATCTTTGTCGTGGTTCGCGTGGATCTCAGCCCTTCCCAGGGTTTGTTGTTTTTTGTCTTTTTTTTTTCTTTTTGTGGATATCAGCCCTTCCCAGGGGTGCTCACCATCTTTGTCGTGGTTCGCTTGGATCTCAGCCCTTCCCAGGGTTTGTTCTGTTTTGTGTTTTTTTTCTTTTTTGTGGTTATCAGCCCTTCCCAGGGGTGCTCACCATCTTGTTGTGGTTTCGCGCGTGGATCTCAGCCCTTCCCAGGGTTTGTTGTTTTTTGTCTTTTTTTCTTTTTGTGGATATCAGCCCTTCCCAGGGGTGCTCACCATCTTGTTGTGGTTCGCGTGGATCTCAGCCCTTCCCAGGGTTTGTTGTTTTTTGTCTTTTTTCTTTCTTCTTCTTTCTTCTTTTTTTTTTTTTTTTTTTATGATTTCTTGAAGTCGGATGTGTGATCGGCTTCATGTCCTGGATCTCCCACCAACATCGTCCACGTACCATGCCGCAAAAGCCATCACTCTGTTCATTTGTGAGGTTGAAAGCGATGTGCTCGTACTTTCCTGAAGATTTTCATTTTGATCGTACCTGCATGCATGAAAAAGATGTTATGCATGATCTGGCAGATATGTTATGGACATATGCATGTGCACAACATATGTTTTAGATAGAAATGACCCCTGTTCAGTCAAATGATATGATTCGACAGTCGTCGTTGCCTGCCAACATCTGATTGGATCACGCCCCGTCGTGAAGTGTTGTCTCTAGACTTCAACATTGGTTTGGTACTCTGCCTGTTCTTGGTCGTCTTCATTTGAGGCAGTCTGTTTCATTGGTTTGGTATTCTACCTGTTCTTGGTCGTCTTCATTTGAGGCAGTCTGTTTCGCTCTCAGTGATGATTGACAGCTATGTTGGGCTCCTTGGCCTTTTGCTCATTTCTGATGGCCGATATGTTGTCGCCCCGAACTATATCATCTTTGTATATGCTCATGCACGTGGATCATTTAGATGTCGAGGCAGTGATAGACAAGATTGGGGAGAGGCCCAATGACGAGAAGTTCTGTACAGCCTCAGCTTCCTTCCATTTCACGATTCTTAACTGCCCTGCCTTGGCGCGTGTCGCTGCCAAGAAATTCTATCGAAAACTCGCGATGTTGACCGTGCTGAGTTATCCACAGCTCTGCAAGATCCTGCATATCAGATGACTAACAAATGCCAAAACTTGAAAGCTCGGCCGTTAGTGTTAGCTCGACACAAAGATATTATAATCTCAACAAAACTGCAGTTAAAGCACATTTATTTTTTTATTTTTTTATTTTTTATTCTTTTTTTTTTTTTTCCATCCCTCGCGAGTTGATGATTTTCCATTTGACGAGTTATGAAATCGTAAGAACACCTTCAAGCATTCATGGTCATTGTACGTGAGTAAGGTCGGATTCAAAAGAACTACCTTCCCTCGTCAAAAGTATTCTGTCTCCATTCTCGACAACGTCCTTAGCAGGATTGACGTCATATGACAAATGCACTGTGCGATGCAGCATTCAGTAGGGGTTTCTCTTTCCTGACTTTTTGTTTAAGGCCGAGATTTTTTTTTTTTTTTTTTTTTTTTTTTTTGGTATTATCCCTTTTTCTTATTAGCCCACTTCACTTGTCTCGTTTTCTTAGGCTATTCAAAGTTACCCATTTAACGAGTTTTGGACCAATGACTCCCAAACCAGACGGTTTTGGGGCATTAGGTGTACAGACACCCCTTCGGATTTATTTACTCGAGTAACAAAGGCCACGGTTCGAGACAAGCTGGCGGTTTGCACCATTCATTCTTTGCTTGGCCTTGCGCAAGATTCGTTTTCTTAGGCTTGAGTTACCCATGTAGCGAGTGTTAGGCCGGTGACTCCCAAACCTGACGGCTTTAGGGCACCAGATGTAGAGACACCCCTTAGGCTTAATTACTCGAGTAGCCCATGTCACGATTCGAATCTGCTCGGGCCTCCTCTACTGTAATGCTCGTTTTCTTAGGCTCTGAGTTACCCATGTAGCGAGTGTTGGGCCAGCGACTCCCAAACCAGACGGCTTTAGGGCACCAGGTGTAGACACACCCCTTGGGCTTAATTACTCGAATAACCCAGGCCACGATTCGAGACATTAGCTTGATAATCATTTATCACCTGACTTCTTGATATTAGCTTGATAATTATTGACTGTCTGACTACGTGTTAATCGCCATCAACGTCGTCATAACTTTATACCCCACAACTGAAAGTTTGTGCAAATGCAAAGTGAAGGCTTTGTACCCGATCAAAAGGTTGAATAGCCTTCTTCGTCTAATCATACTCACGATCGTGCTCCACGGTTGCTTGTCAGAATTAATCCGATTCCTATTAAGTCAAATAGAATCCCCTTTCACGCAGATCATCGTATCCCGAGAAAACTATGCTTGACAAATGCCAGATGATCGTACCGTTGAAGATTAAATTGCCATGAGGTAGTATTTGATGATGATGGTGCATGCTGATGGGATTGTTGCATGGGTGCCAATTTGCACGTCATCATTTCCTGGGAAGTGACAAATGCCCCAGTGTTAAGTTGCTTTTCTTGTGATCTCCCTCGTATTGGTCGCATCGGTATCTTGCTGGCTGACAAAAGATCCGGTCCTTTGACTTGTTGAAAGGTTTGGGGGATTTTTTGATTTTTTGATTTTTTTGATTTTTTGATTTTTTTTTTTTTTTTTTTTGACGGCTCCTTTTAATTTAAAGCGAACTTCCCCATAGCTTCGTCTTGGCAGGGCGCGATCCTTTTGAGGACTAAATCATTTATTTTGAATTTTCGGGATCGCACCCTCTTGTCGTATGCCCGGGAGATGTGTAAGGGGTTGCCCCTCCAAAGGTGCGAACTGAGGTTCGATAGGCATACAGGGTGAGCGACAATAAATCCGACCATCCCCGATGATTGGCGGGCATTCTTCCCATGATCGTCTTTGCAGCCCCCACTGCCCCACTCATTTTGGGCCGATAAATGACTGAATCAAAATGTTTGATTTTGAATTTGTCATATATCTCCTCTTTGAGGGCATCGTTCAGATTTCTATAGTCGATGCGGCCCCTTACTTCTGCTCCAGGTTGTGGTACTGGATTCTGTCGAAAAGCCATTCAGGGTAAATAGACACCGTGATGATTCCTATTTTGAGCCGCTTGATAATCTCGTCCCCCACTTTCAACCTCCATTCAGGCTTCAACGTTCTCAACTTTTGCTTAACTGGTCGGAAACCCTCCTTGATGGGCAGTCGATGTCCTACCACGTTTGTGGACAATCCAATCAGTCGCCACGGGACCAAGCGAACATATCTCCATACAGGGTCAACAACTCGGCTATTTTTCTTTTCTCTTTTTTTTTTATTTTTTTTTATTTTTTTTTTTGCGGTTGAATTTGCCCCCACTCCAGGTTCTTTGTGATTGTTAGGGGTTCTGATGTTTGATGGCGATGGTTTGATCTAAGTCGGTTTTGGGTTTTATCTTCGACCAATCCTTTGATCTCGTCAGGCGTATTATCGATATCTGTCTTGTCCTGCCCAATCCCTATCAGATCGAAATCTAGCTCTATACCAAAATCGTGATCCTCCTTCAAATTTGGCCCATTGCTTGTCAGGCTAGAATACCTCAAATCGGGGTACCTGACATAAAACAAAAATGCTTGTCATATATATGAAACATTTCAGCACATGATCTTTTTTTGGATAACATGACAAAATGACATGAGCGTGCAGGGATTTGAAATAAAACTCAGAATTTTAAAACCCATTGATCTTCTACTGGCCGGGATTCACTGCCATACTCCTGGATTTACCCCCTCCTGGATATCACCCGCTGCACGGTCCAACTGGCCACGGTGAGGTCAAGCAATGGAGCTCATTAGGAGGTGCATGGATCGCATTGGCATGGACCTGGCATTGATGGCATTTCCCGACATGCGTATCGCAGTCAGTTTTCATGGTTAGCCAGTAGTGACCCGTTCACATGATTTTCCTTGCAACAAATGTTCTGCTCATATGGGCTCCGCACACATCGCCATGTACTTCGTTCATTTGTCTGTGGGCTTCTTCGGCTTCCAGATGTCTCGACAGTCCCGTAGCTAGGTCCCATTTATGCCCTTTGGTGCTGTATATTCCCGTGGCCTGCCGGATGACTAATTCGGAGTCTCCAACTGCTATCATCCTTTTGATTCCCATTCCCAGGCTAATCTCAGTCCTAGGATGAATCCCTCGTATTCGGCCGTATTGTTGGAGTGGCAGAACTGTAATTTCATGGCCACCGGCCTCTGCCATTTGGATGGATGGAGTATGGACTTTACGGCTTCTTAGTACTGTGCCAGTTACAAGTTGGCAGATGCATGTCAACACTGATGCATGATTATTATTATTTTTTTCTTTTCTTTTCTTTTTTTTCTAATTTTTTTTCTTTTTGGTGGTCGAATTTGCCCCTACTCCGGGTTCTTTGTCATCGTTATGCCATGCTTTCATGGTTCTCTAATCTTATCCTGCAAAACAAGGTCAGTGTTTGTTGACATGATAGTATTTAGAAGTTTTAGAAAACCTTGGTACGTGGTATGGATGGCCCTCCTGCAAAATCAAGTCAGTACTCTCTTTATATGTGCAGGTGATGTAATCACATGATACAGGACATATTTATTACAATGATGACGGCATGACAGTTGTATGCCATTTACATGACATTTATTTATTTGACTTAAATGATAAATGGGCATGAAGAAGCTTCCCTTTCGTTAGGTTTATCAGAGGCTGACCTATCCTAGGGTTACTCTCGCGGGCTTTTCGGCATGAAGGTCCCCAAATCTTCGCAATCTACTCGTCTGAATCCTTTCGATTGGAGCGGATTTGGGTGGTGCGTTTCCTGAGCCATCTCCGGGGAGCAACCCCTTCGAGTCCAGTAATAAGCAACCGACAGGTTCGCCTCAGGAGGAGGTACTCTCTCAACATACATTCACATTCATCGTCCTCACCGTATGCAAATGATTTTACTTTAAATTAAAGCAATCCCATTCAATCATTCACTTATTGGACAAAACACACATTCACACAACAAAAGTAGAAATGATCAAAATATCGCATGCACACACATATTCATGAATTTTTGAAGGATATGATAGCATCAAGATTTGAACGCGGCTTAAGCCCTCTAATGTCCCCAGCAAAGTCGCCAGCTGTCGACGCCGGGTTTTCGCTTTCTAGTCTTTTCCAATTTTTTGCCTTTTGATTTAATGATTCTTTGGAAAAGATCGGCATTGATGTCGACGGGGTTTTGAAAGATCGTTTTTATGATGAGCCAATTAACCAGAGTCGCCAGTTGGTATATTTGAAATGGATGTACCAACTCATCCGAGTTTTCGTTTTTTATAAATCGCTGGCTCATGTGTGACTCCGAATTAATTGGTCTGCGAATCGAGATTCATAGAGTTCGGGGGCTTGCTTAAGCGAGGGGAAGGTGTTAGGCACCCCCCGACTTCCGTGAAACACGGTTACCGCAATCTCGATGCTTTCCTATCCCTTAATTCATGCGTGTGTGGGTATGTGCGCGTGTGTGTGTGTGTGTGCTTATGTGAATGTTGTGGTGAGTTTGTATGAAAGAATCACTTGGATTTTGAGGGAAAGTCGTGCTTTGAGAGTGCTTTGGAATGTCCTTCGGCTTCTACGAGAAAGCTTTATTCTTTATTAGGAAGGTTTGATTTTAATTGTCAAAAGCTAGGAGATTTTTCTTTAGGTGTTGTTTTGGCAAATCAAGAGTTTTTAAACCTTCGTCAAAATAGGAATCGAGATCTATACGTTGCTTTCGTAACTCAAATGATGGGCAACTTCTAGAATCTCTTTAACCCTATGCACAACGGTTTAATAAAACGCCATTTATTATTATAAAATCAATTTGTGTGATGTTTTGGAAAACGATTTTTCTTTGCCTTCTCGTTAAAGAGGAATCGACATTCATTTGCACTTTCAATTTTAAGCCTCGTGATGCTAATACCCTACTTTGATTGATTTTATGAAAATCTTATCGTTTAGCTTTGAAATCAATTTCGTGTCAAAGATCAAATCAAGCATTAAAATGCGTTGGAGTTATTCATGGGCATGTAAGCCATCAAAATAACCCCAAACGCCCACAAGCACATGTTTCACTATTTCGGGGGCCTTAAACCCGATTTCAACTTGGTATCGTTTTAAGGCCCGACGATTATAATTTACAATAAAGGATTACATATACCAAAATTGTCCATCATCGGATTTGGACCACGGGGTCGCGTTCCTAGGCTCACATCCACAATTTATACACGCCCATGAAATGGATACTACAAAAATTAACAAGCTAAAATCGCCAAACGGATATCATCGGGCCATTAGGAAGAATTTCGTTCCATTTGGAACCATCCCAATACTCCTCAATCCATGGATCCACAACAATATACAAGAAAACTACATTTCACATAACCCAATTGACAAAAAGATTAACAAAATGATATACAAAAATTGCTATAGAAATAGTCTTTTCATATTGCAAATATCATCACAATATGTGTAGATTTGAGCGTATGAATAGAGGAGAAATTTCTTGGATATAATCTCACAAAAGAAATACAAATCCTCTCTTTTTTTCTCTCTTTCTCTCTATTTTTCTTGCTGTTTTCTCCTTCTTTTCCTTTCTTTTTCCGCTGCTGCTGCTGTGCTGAATCCTTCTTCTTCCAAATTTCTTCCAACCTCCTGTATGCTGCCCGAAGCTGGGATTAAATAGGCTGGCCAAAGCCAGCCGTAGATCTATCTGCGGCTGGCCGCAGATGGATCTGCGGCTGGCCAGCTGGCGCGCCTCCCATCGCACTCAGCTGGTAGTGCTGATTTCCTGGTTTCCGTGCTGGCGCACCCACTTGGCCGCAGATCTATCCGCGGCTGGCGGGCTTGACTTTCTCGATTTTCGTGCCGCAACGTCGGTTTTCGCTGACAGCCTCGTATTCTGCAGTCCGGGAATTTCCGGGAGACGTGCCACCTCATTCGGAAATGCCTGCCTCGGACGGCTTTATTGTCACGTAAACTTGGGTTGCCCAAAACATTGCGGCGGTGCCGGGCGCTTGCCCTTGTGCCCGCTCCTTTGCTCCCGCAAGCCGGTTCAATTGATGATTTCGCCCTCCTGTCATGGTTAGTAGAAGGAAACGCAAAATTTGGGTGTCTACAATAATTATGAGAAAGCATAAACATAAGGTGCAAAACAATTCCAATGGTCAGTGTTCTCACAATTGAGTCATAAGACTTTTTCTCCCCCCGAGCTGCAAAGGAATTTGAACTGATGATTGTACTTGTATCATTCTGACTTGAATAGGTAGGTGGTTCATTAACAACCTCCTCCTCGAGAACTGATCCTTCAACATTATCTGATAGATCATAAACTTCCCAGCCATTATGCAGATCTTCGGGATTTTTCGACTTTAAGTTATTTGAAGGATCAAATGCAGGATTTGCTGGAACATGAGTGGGATCTAAAACAAAGAAATTTCACATTTGAGGGTTGAACATTAGAGTAAATGTTGAGGAAAAAAAGAAACTGATAATACGTAGATTTTAAAGATGTGATTTCGGCATAAATTATAAACCTGGATCAGATGTCAAGGGAGCCATTGTAACACTGTCATTAGTACCATTAACTGGTATAGAATTTATCTCCAACTTTTCACTATCCTCAACATACCTAAAAATATCATTCAGCACAAAGTAACCTCTCTCTTGTGGAGCTAGAAAGAAGATTTGAGTGAATTTCCTTCGCACATTGTCTTGTCCAGTTAAGGATCCTGCCACTAAAATTATAACACATGTTTGATAAGACTCCTGAGCATCTGTTGTTTTTATCTCTGCCTTGCAGTTCTTGTAATCTAATGACTGTATATTTTCATTAATAGCTTGATCCAAAGTTTACAGTTATACATAGTTGTTCAAACAGAAGACTGTAAACATTTAACACTTTCTTAAACTCTATCAAGCGCACAAATATAATATATTAAACTAATCGAAACACTATGGTTGGCAGTGTAATAGACATAGTCAAATCAACCAAATTAATAATTCGAGAAAAATAGAGATAAACAGAGTTCCATAATGCAGAGAGAAGGTAAAGTACATTACCAGGAGAGGGCTAATGAACGTTCTTAAAAAAGAAAAAGTATATAAGATTCAATTCATTTTTGACTAGAATGTAATTAAAAAGTAGTGCACATTTTAATAGTTCCTTTGAGAGGATAATATAAATATGAGGAATTGTGTTGACTCCCATCCTATCAAGCTTTCACCGCATGCAATATTTTCATCACTTCTTTTTCTTCCTCCTCTTTGTAGACACCCAAATTTTGCACTTCGTATACTAACCCTGACAGGAGGGCAAATTCGTCAAATGAACCGGCCTGCGAGAGCAAAGGATGGACAAGTACGAACATTCGACGCCATCGCGACGATTTACAGCCGAAACCGGCGTGACAACAGGGTTGTCTAAAATCGGCATTCCCGGATGATGTGGGACGTCTTCCAGTAATTCCTGGACTGCAAAATACAAGCCTATTGACGAAAACCGACATCACGACACGAGAATCGAGGTGCGGCCCAAAAATCGAGAAAATCAGCCCACCCAGCCGCAGATTGATCTGCGGCCAATGATAAAAATAATTGAAGTGCGCGGCGGGCGGCTGAGCGGCTGAAGTGCGCGGCGGGCGCGAAGAAACCGAAGCCAGCCGCGGATCAATCTGTGGCCAGCCGCGGATCAATCTGTGGCCAGCCGCAGATCAATCTGCGGCCGGCCGCAGATCAATCTGCGACTGCCTCTGGATGGCTTTATCAGCCCAGTTCTTCATCCAGCAGACGGACAGTAGCATTTGGGAAGAAAAAGAAGGGAAAAACAACAGTAAAAGAGCTCGGGAAAGGAGAGAAAAGAGGGAAAAAAGAGAGGAATTAAACTTTTTTGATTAGATTGTATAACATGCAACTCCTACACTATTCAATATACGAATTTTATACGCATCGTGATGTCATTTGCAAGGTGAAAAACCTTCTTTTATAGCATTTTTGTTATATCATTTTGTTAATCTTCTTGTCAATTGGGTTATGTGAAATGTAGTTTTTCTTGTATATTGTTGTGGATCCATGGATTGAGGACTATTAGTGAGGGTTCCAATTGGAACGAAATTCTTCCTAATGGCTCGATGATATCCATTTGATGATTTTTAGCTTGTTATAGTGATGTAGCAATTTTGGATGTGAGCCTAGGAACGCGACCCCGTGGTCCAAATCCGATGATGGACATTTTTGGATGTATGTAATAGGGCCGATGTACCCTTTGTTGTAAATATGTAATTGTCGGGCCTTAAAACGATATCAAGTCGAAAATCGGGTTTAAGGCCCCGTAATAATGAAATATGTGATTGTGGGCGTTGGGGTTATTCGGATGGCTTACATGCCCATGAATAGCCCCCAAGCATTTTAATGTTTGGTTTAATTTGTGACACAAAAATTAATTTCAAGTTAAACGATGAAGATTTCTATAAAATCAATCAAAGTAGGTTATTAGCACCACGAGGCTAAAATTTGAAAATGCTAATGAATGTTGATTTCTATTTAACGAGAAGGCAGAAGAAGGATCGTGTTCAAACGTCACAAGAAATGGTTTGACGAAAATAAATGGTTGTTTTATTAAACCGTTGTGCATAGGGTTAAAGAGATTCTAGAAGTTGCCCATCATGCTATTTACAAAAGCAACGTATAGATCTCGATTCCTATTTTGACGAAGGTTTAGAAAACTCTTGTTTTTGCCAAAACGACACCTAATGAAAATCTCATGGTTTTTGACAATTAAAATCAAACATTTCTCATAAAGCTTTCTCGTATAAGCCGAATGACATTCTAAAGCATTCTCAAAAGAAAACACGACCTTTCATAAAAACCCAAATGGTTTCTTCATGCAAACTCACCACGACATTCACATAGGCATACACACACACACGCGCACCTACACACACACATTCAAGAATTAAAGGATAGGAAAAGCATCAAGATTGCGGTAAAAACCGTGTTTCACGGAAGTCGGGGGGTGCCTAACACCTTCCCCTCGCTTAAGCAAGCCCCCGAACTCTATGAATCTCGGTTCGCAGACCAATTAATTCGGAGTCACATATGAGCCAGCAATTTACGAAAACGAAACTCGGATGAGTTGGTACATCCATTTCAAATATACCAACTGGCGACTCTGGTCAATTGGCTCATCATAAAAAACGATCTTTCAAAACCCCGTCGACATTAATGCCGACCTTTTCCAAAAAATCATCTAATAAAAGGCTAAAATTGGAAAGGGTAATAATCCCAAAGGAAGAGGATTCCTCTCGGCGTCGACAGCTGGCGACTCTGCTGGGGACATTAGAGGGCTTAAGCCGCGTTCAAGTCTTGATGCTGTCCTATCCTTTAAAATTCATGAATGTGTGTGTGCGTGCGATATTTTGACATGTTGTTGTGTGAATGTGTTTTACCAATGAATGAATGGTTGAATGGAATGACTTTACTTTAAAAGAAATCATTGCATGCGGTGAGGACGATGAATGTGAATGTATGTTGAGAGAGTACCTCCTCCTGAGGCGAACCTGTCGGTTGCTTATTACTGGACTCGAAGGGGCTGCTCCCCGAAAATGGCTCAGGAAACGCACCACCCAAAATCCGCTCCAATCGAAAGGATTCAGACGATTAGATTGCGAAGATTTGGGGACCTTCATGCCGAAAAGCCCGCGAGAGTAACCCTTAGGGTAGGTCAGCCTCTGATAAACCTAACGAAAGGGAAGCTTCTTCATGCCCTTTTTATCGTTCAGTCAAATAAATAAATGTCATGTAAATGGCATACAACTGTCATACCGTCATCATCGTAATAAATATGTCATGTATCATGTGATTACATCACCTGCACATATGAAGAGAATACTGACATGGTTTTGCAGGAAGGCAATCCATACCCCGTACCAGGGTTTTCTAAAAATACTATCCTGTCATCAAACACTGACCTTGTTTTGCAGGATAAGATTAGAAAACCTAAAAAAGAAAGAAAAAAATAATAATCATGCATCAGTGTTGACATGCATCTGCCAATTTCTAACTGGCACAAAACTAAGAGACCGTAAAGTCCATAATCCATCCATCCAAATGGCAGAGGCCGATAGCCATGAAGTTCCAGTTCTACCACTCCAACAATACGGCCGAATACGAGGGATTCATCCTAGGACTGAGATTAGCCCTGGGAATGGGAATCAAAAGGATGATAGTAGTTGGAGACTCCGAATTGGTCATCCGGCAGGCCATGGGAATATACAGCACCAAAGGGCATAAATGGGACCTAGCTACGGGACTGTTAAGATATCTGGAAGCCGAAGAAGCCCACAGACAAATGAACGAAGTACATGGCGATGTGTACGGAGCCCATATGAGCAGAACATTTTCGGCAAAGAAAATCATGTGAACGGGTCACTACTGGCTAACCATGAAAATTGACTGCGATACGCATGTCAGGAAATGCCGTCAATGCCAGGTCCATGCCAATGCGATCCATGCACCTCCTAATGAGCTCCATTGCTTAACCTCACCGTGGCCAATTGGACCGTGCAGCAGGTGATATCCAGGAAGGGGAAAATCCAGGAGTGTGGCAGTGAATCCCGGCCAGTAGAAGATCAATGGATTTTAAAATTCTGAGTTTTATTTCAAATCCCTGCACGCTCATGTCATTTTGTCATGTTATCCAAAAGGAAGATCATGTGCTGAAATGTTTTATATATATGACAAGCATTTTTGTTTTATGTCAGGTACCCCGATTTGAGGCATTCTAGCCTGACAAGCGATAGGCCAAATTTGAAGGAGGATCACGATTTTGGTATAGAGCTAGATTTCGATCTGATGGGGATTGAGCAGGACGAGACAGATATCGACAATACGCCTGACGAGATCAAATGAGGGGTCGAAGATAAACCCAAAACCGACTTAGACCAAACCATCGCCATCAAACATCAGAACCCCTAACGATCATAAAGAACCCGGAGTAGGGGCAAATTCGACCGCAGAAAAAAAAAATAGCCGAGTTGTTGAGCCTGTATGGAGATATGTTCGCTTGGTCCCGTGGCGACGTGATTGGATTGTCCACAGACGTTATAGGACATCGACTGCCCATCAAGGAGGGTTCCGACCAATTAAGCAAAAGTTGAGAACGTTGAAGCCTGAATGGAGGTTGAAAGTAAATGACGAGATTATCAAGCGGTTTAAAGCAGGAATCATCACGGTGTCTATTTACCCTGAATGGCTTTCCGATAGAATCCCAGTACCACAGCCTAGAGGAGAAGTAAGGGGCCGCATCGACTATAGAAATCTGAACGATGCCCTCAAGGAGGAGATATACGACAAATTCAAGATCAAACATTTTGATTCAGTCATTTACTGGCCCAAAATGAATGGGGTAGTAGGGGCTGCAAATAAAACACAAAGACGATCATGGGAAGAATGTCTGCCAATCATCGGGGATGGTCGGATTTATTGTCACTCACCTTGTTGCCTATCGAACCTCAGTTCGCACATTTACAGGGGCAGCCCCTTACGCATCTCCCGGGCATACGACAAGAGGGTACGATCCCGGAAATTCAAAATAAACGATTTAGTCCTCAAAAGGATCGCGCCCTGCCAAGACGAAGCTATGGGGTTTCGCTCTAAATCAAAAGGAGCCATCACGATAAAAAAAAAAAAAATTCCTCTCTGGGGAGCCCTCATCTTACAAGGAATGGACGGGAAGGCGTTCCCCAGCCCGTTAATTCTGACTCTGTGAAACCACTCTTAAAACAAAAATCTCAAAAATCAAAAAAATCTCCCAAACCTTTCAACAAGTCAAAGGACCGGATCTTTTGTCAGCCCAACGAGATACCGATGCAACCAGTACGAGGGAGATCACAAGAAAAGCAACTTAACACTGGGGCATTTGTCAACTACCCAGGAAATGATGACGTGCAAATTGGCACCCATGCAACAATCCCATCAACATGCACCATCATCATCAAATGCTACCTCATGTCAATTCAATCTTCAACGGTACGATCATCTGGCATTTGTCAAGCATAGTTTTCCCGGGATACGATGATCCGCGTGAAAGGGGATTTTATTTGGCTTGATAGGAATCGGATTAATTCTGACAAGCAACCGTGGAGCACGATCGTGAGTATGATTAGATGAAGAAGGCTATTCAACCTTTTGATCGAGTACAAAGCCTTAATTCAAAGCAACGTTTACGACAGAATCGACCTCATGTGACAGCCTTCACTTTGCATTTGCACAAACTTTCAGTTGTGGGGTATAAAACTATGACGACGTTGATGGCGATTAACACGTAGTCAGATAGTCAATAATTATCAAGCTAATATCAAGAAGTCAGACAAAAAATGATTATCAAGCTAATGTCTCGAATCGTGGCCTGGGTTATTCGAGTAATTAAGCCCGAGGGGTGTCTCTACACCTGGTGCCCTAAAGCCATCTGGTTTGGGAGTCGCTGGCCTAACACTCGTTACATGGGTAACTCAGAGCCTAAGAAAACGAGCATTACAGTAGAGGAGGCCCGAGCAAATTCGAATCGTGGCATGGGCTACTCGAGTAATTAAACCTAAGGGGTGTCTCTGCATCTGGTGCCCTAAAGCCGTCTGGTTTGGGAGTCACCGGCCTAACACTCGCTACATGGGTAACTCAAGCCTAAGAAAATGAATCTTGCGCAAGGTTAAGCAAAGAATGAATGGTGCAGACCACCAGCTTGTCTCGAACCGTGGCCTTTGTTACTCGAGTAAATAAACCCGAAGGGGTGTCTGTACACCTAATGCCCCAAAACTGTCTGGTTTGGGAGTCATTGGTCCCAAAACTCGTTAAATGGGTAACTTTGAATAACCTAAGAAAACGAGACAAGTGAAGTGGCTAATAAAGAGAAAAGATAATACGAAAAAACTCTCGGCCTTAAACAAGAAGTCATGGAAGAGAAACCCCTACTGAATGCTGCATCGCACAGTGCATTTGTCATATGACGTCAATCCTGCTAAGAACGTTGTCCCGAGAATGATGGAGACAGAAAATTACCTTTGACGAGGGGAGGTAGTTCTTTTGAATTCGACCTTACTCACGTAGAATGACCATGAATGCTTGAAGGTGTTCTTACGATTTCATAACTCGTTAAATAGAAAATCATCAACTCACGATGGAGTGAAAATAACTTCCAATCTAGTACATTCACGGGTCACAACTTGCTAGATTGTGCGATCAACATATATTCAATTTCATGTGCTTTAACTACATTTACTCTTTTGTCGAGATTATAATATCTTTGTGTTGAACTAACACTAACGGCCCGAGCCTTCAAGTTTTGGCATCTGTTAGTCATCTGATATGCAGGATCTTACAGAGATGTGGATGACTCAGCACGGTCAACATCGCGAGTTTTCGATAGAAATTCTTGGTAGCGACACGCGCCAAGGCAGGGGCAAATTAAGAATCGTGAAATGGAAGGAAGCTGAGGCTGCACAGAGCTTCTCATCATTGGGCCTCTCCCTAATCCTGACTATCACTGCCTTGACATCCAAATGATCCACGTGCATGAGCATATACAAGGAGGATATAATGCGGGACAACAGCATATCGACCAGCAGAAATGATCAAAAGGCCAAGGAGCCAACATAGCTGTCGATCATCACAGAGAGCGAAACAAACTGCCTCAACTCGATGAAATGAAGACGACCAAAAACAGGCAGAGTACCAAATCAATGTTGAAGTCTAAAGACTACACTTCACAACGAGGCGTGATCCAGTCAAATATTGGCAAATGACGACAACTGTCAAATCGTATCATTTGACTGAACAGGGGTACGATCAAAATGAAAATCTCCGGGGGAAAGTACAAGCACGTAGCTTACAAATGATCAGACTGTGATGGCTTTTGCGGCATGGTACGTGGACGATGTTGGTGGGAGATCCAGGACAGAAGCCGATCACACATCCTAATTTTATAAAAAAAAAAAAGAAAAAAAAATCACTCAAATCAACGACCCCTGGGAAGGGCTGGTATCCCACCAATCAACGACCCATGGGAAGGGCTGGTATCCAACCAATCAACGACCCCTGGGAAGGGCTGATATCCAACCAATCAATGACCCCTGGGAAGGGCTGGTATCCAACCAATCAATGACCCCTGGGAAGGGCTGGTATCCAAACAAGAAGTAAACCTGGGAAGGCATCCAAGCAAACCACAACAAGGTGGTGAGCAAACCTGGGAAGGCATCCAAGCAAACCACAACAAGGTGGTGAACAAACCTGGGAAGGCATCCAAGCAAACCACAACAACTAACACCCTGGGAAGGGCTGAGATCCAAACACTAACACCCTGGGAAGGGCTGAGATCCAAACACTAACACCCTGGGAAGGGCTGAGATCTAAACAACTAACACCCTGGGAAGGGCTGAGATCCAAACACTAACACCCTGGGAAGGGCTGAGATCCAAACACTAACACCATGGGAAGGGCTGAGATCCAAACAACTAACACCCTAGGAAGGGCTGAGATCCAAATGATCAACCGGAGACGAGACCCGGTGATTACGACCTAGCGACCGGATACGAGACCCGGCACTCGCAAGAGGATCGACCGGCGACGATAACCGGCGATTACGAGATGGGTGACCGACGACGAAACCCAGCCCCGACAAGACGATAGACCGGCGATGATAACTGGCGATTACGAGATGGGTGACCGGCGACGAAACCCGGCCCCGACAAGACGATCGACTGGCGACGATAACCGGCGATTACGAGATGGGTGACCGGCGACGAAACCCGGCCCTAACAAGACGATCGACCGGCGACGATAACCGGCGATTACGAGATGGGTGACCGGCGACGAAAACCGGCCCCGACAAGACGATCGACCGACGACGATAACCGGCGATTATGAAATGGGCGACCGGCGACGATAACCGGCGATTACGAGATGGGTGACCGGCGACGAAACCCGGCCCCGACAAGACGATCGACCGGCGACGATAACCGGCGATTACGAGATGGGTGACCGGCGACGAAACCCAGCCCCGAAAAGACGATCGACCGGCGACGATAACCGGAAATTACGAGATGGGTGACCGGCGATGAAACCCGGCCCCGACAAGACAATCGACCTGCGACGATAATCGGCGATTACGAGATGGGTGACCGGCGACGAAACCCGACCCCGACAAGACGATTGACCTGGGACGATAACCGGCGATTACGAGATGGGTGACCAGCGATGAAACCCGTCCCCGACAAGACGATTGACCGGCGACGAGACCCGGCGATTACGAGATGGGTGACCGGATGCGAGACCCGGCCCCGACAAGACGATCATCCGCATTGACACCCTCTTACGAATGTTTTGCATGCATTACATCTTATGTTGCATCATAAGCTACATGTGTTGCATCATGTATGTACTGTCACTCTTATGCACTGTCATTCATGCATCGGGTGTCTATTTCTTTATCCTGTTCATTTCATTTAACATTTCATAAACATGATAAAGAGGGGCAGCTGTAGACACCCAAAATTTGCACTTCGTATACTAACCCTGACAGGAGGGCAAATTCGTCAAATGAACCGGCCTGCGAGACCAAAGGATGGACAAGTACGAACATTCGACGCCATCGCGACGATTTACAGCCGAAACTAGCGTGACAACAAGGTTGTCTGAAATGGGAATTCCCGGATGATGTGGCACGTCTTCCATTAATTCCCGGACTGCAAAATCCAAGCCTGTCGGCGAAAACCGACGTCACGACACGAGAATCGAGGTGCGGCCCGAAAATCGAGAAAATTAGCCCACCCAGCCGCGGATTGATCTGCGGCCAATTATTAAAATAATTGAAGTGCGCGACGGGCGGCTGAGCGGCTGAAGTGCGCGGCGGGCGCGGAGAAACCGAGGCCAGCCGCGGATCAATCTGCGGCTGCCTTTGGATGGCTTTATCAGCCCAGTTCTTCATCCAGCAGACGGACAGTAGCATTTGGGAAGAAAAAGAAGGGAAAAACAGCAGCAAAAGAGCTCGGGAAAGGAGAGAAAAGAGGGAAAAAAGAGAGGAATTAAACTCTTTTGATTAGATTGTATAACATGCAACTCCTACACTATTCAATATACGAATTTTATACGCATCGTGATGTCATTTGCAAGGTGAAAAACCTTCTTTTATAGCATTTTTGTTATATCATTTTGTTAATCTTCTTGTCAATTGGGTTATGTGAAATGTAGTTTTTCTTGTATATTGTTGTGGATCCATGGATTGAGGACTATTAGTGAGGGTTCCAATTGGAACGAAATTCTTCCTAATGGCTCGATGATATCCATTTGATGATTTTTAGCTTGTTATAGTGATGTAGCAATTTTGGATGTGAGCCTAGGAACGCGACCCCGTGGTCCAAATCCGATGATGGACATTTTTGGATGTATGTAATAGGGCCGATGTACCCTTTGTTGTAAATATGTAATTGTCGGGCCTTAAAACGATATCAAGTCGAAAATCGGGTTTAAGGCCCCGTAATAATGAAATATGTGATTGTGGGCGTTGGGGTTATTCGGATGGCTTACATGCCCATGAATAGCCCCCAAGCATTTTAATGTTTGGTTTAATTTGTGACACAAAAATTAATTTCAAGTTAAACGATGAAGATTTCTATAAAATCAATCAAAGTAGGTTATTAGCACTACGAGGCTAAAATTTGGAAATGCTAATGAATGTCGATTTCTATTTAACGAGAAGGCAGAAGAAGGATCGTGTTCAAACGTCACAAGAAATGATTTGACAAAAATAAATGGTTGTTTTATTAAACTGTTGTGCATAGGGTTAAAGAGATTCTAGAAGTTGCCCATCATGCTATTTACGAAAGCAACGTATAGATCTCGATTTTCTATTTTGATGAAGGTTTAGAAAACTCTTGTTTTTGCCAAAATGATACCTAATGAAAATCTCATGGTTTTTGACAATTAAAATCAAACATTTCTCATAAAGCTTTCTCGTATAAGCCGAATGACATTCTAAAGCATTCTCAAAAGAAAACACGACCTTTCATAAAAACTCAAATGGTTTCTTCATGCAAACTCACCACGACATTCACATAGGCATACACACACACGCGCGCACCTACACACACACATTCAAGAATTAAAGGATAGGAAAAGCATCAAGATTGCGGTAATCGTGTTACACGGAAGTCGGGGGGTGCCTAACACCTTCCCCTCGCTTAAGCAAGCCCCCGAACTCTATGAATCTCGGTTCGCAGACCAATTAATTCGGAGTCACATATGAGCCAGCAATTTACGAAAACGAAACTCGGATGAGTTGGTACATCCATTTCAAATATACCAACTGGCGACTCTAGTCAATTGGCTCATCATAAAAAACGATCTTTCAAAACCCCGTCGACATTAATGCCGACCTTTTCCAAAAAATCATGTAATAAAAGGCTAAAATTGGAAAGGGTAATAATCCCAAAGGAAGAGGATTCCTCCCGGGTGCATTTCTTCCACCATTTTGATTGTGCTGCATATTTATGTTTGGATCAAGTAAGCTGCTAATACTAGTATTTA
The DNA here is from genome assembly GCA_034770075.1 of Aralia elata. Lineage (NCBI taxonomy): Eukaryota > Viridiplantae > Streptophyta > Magnoliopsida > Apiales > Araliaceae > Aralia > Aralia elata. The sequence continues at coordinate 49,845,263 of CM068384.1, forward strand.
TCAAGTGGGTCTAACAATGATACCATGGCCCAAGTCCAACACTTATCTTACGAGTATTATTTTTTGTTAATTGGTGACTTTTTTTCCTATTCATTTTCTCAATATTTGCTTCAAATATTTCTCTTATATACTATATTTGATAAAATTAAAAATATATGTATTATAATAAGATATGAGTATACATATCAACTGCAGTTTTGCAAGTTCACTCAACTAGAGCATAAACGTTTAAAGAATCAGCACTCACAAGGATTTGTATTCACTCAACAACTACCAACTAAGCTACTAATAAATATTTCACCAAGAACTTAAATTTTTGTTGTCCCTCTGTTTAAGAATATAAATTAATATTGACTTTTAAAAATCTACTTGAGACATTTTCAAATATAAAATTGTATATAAGTTTAAAAAACAATAACTATCATAATTACTAATATTTTTTAAATTGATTATAGTCATAATTGTGTTGATAAGGGCCATAAAGCAGTCTATATTTGAAGTTCAAGTTTTACACAGTCCTCTTTAGTAACTACAGAAAGATTCTGTTAATGTGTAAAAGTTCTCATAAGATAGATATTCAGATAACATCTCCAGATGAAAAATACCTGAGTGAAACAGAGCTAACAAAATAGTTCTACGTCGCAACTTAGAAGAGATAGAGAGTGTAATATCCCAGATATTTCAGAAATTTAAAATAAGAATTTAATAAATAAAATTCTTATTAAAGGATGAAGTAGATTTGGACATATGAATATATGTGTTTCGTATAATGTGAAGTATGTGATTTTTTGTGTAATAGACTAAATGTGTATATATAGATGTGAAATATATATATATTGGAAAAATAAGATTTAATATTTAATTAAATCATTAAAGAAAGTGGATAAAATTAATTAATTAATATTAATTGATTAAGATTAAATTGAAATTATATTATGAAATAATATAATTTGAATATTTAGCCTTGGACGACGATAGAATTATTATGAACTAAATGTCATATACGAGTTAATTAATTCACTATTTAAAAATTAGTGTAATATTCCGAACCCTAATAAGATTTGTATATGTAAATTATGTGTTTATTAAATGAAATTTCATGTTCCAACTTTGTATTATGTGATTGTATATTTTATTTAAGAATTAGGTCAAATAAAAATTTTTCCGAAGCTGCTTAGTCGTGCTTACACGGACAAATAAATTTTTCCGAAGCGTCTCGGCAAATTATTTTTGTAAGCTGTTGTGTCGTGCTTGGAAATGATAAAGTGATTTGTCGTGCTTCGGAGTTAATATATTATTATATTAACTGATAAAAATCTAAAATAAATTAAATAGGGTTTGAAATGATAAACTAAAGTAGAAACCACCCTAATTTGAAAACCCTAATTGGTAAAAGTTGTCCGAATTGGTAAACCAAAATCCTAATTATTACACAAGAAGTCTAATTGATATAATTAGATTCTAAGTAATAAATAATAACATTAATTAGGAATCATTTAACTTAGATTAAAACCCTAAATCACCAATTTAGAAACCCTAACCCTAATTAGGAAATACTAACCCTAATTAGTAAACCCTAATTATAAAATTATGAGTTTCTAAATCTTAATAATGAAACTTAAGCTTAATTAAGTTATTACTAACCTAATTAAGTTACCCTAATCATTAATTATCAAACCCTAATCAAAATTAAGATGAATTAAACCTAGGTTAGTAAACTAACCAATTGGAAAATTTGAAGGAGTGTGCTAGCATGTGTCCAACACACTTTGACACACTCCAGCACAAGCATGAGGCCAAGATTAGATTGCAAGCAACACAAGTAACAATGCTAAGATATTTTGGAGGGAAAAATTGGGAAAAAATGAAAGAAACCCTAATTTTGAGATTCCTATAAATAGAACATCAAGCTGACCATTAGACCTACGAATTTACAAAACCTAAACACTTATAATCATACCATATTAAGCCTTTGGAAGTGTAAGATCAGAATCAAAAGCCAGAGATCAAAAATCTAAGAAAAAGGTGCAAAAATCCTAATTTTATACTAGATCTTTAAAGCTTTGTTAGATGTTATGTTTAAATATTTTATTAACTTATTCGTACTCGGTTTATTATTTTAACTAATAATTAAGTATTTATTAACTTTATTGATAATAAATAATTATTTGATAAGCGGATTCATACTTAATTATCACTTAATATCAATGAGAATTAAGTAATAATTAACTTATTAACTATATCCTTACTTAATTATTATTTAACATTAAATAATTAAATATTTGTTAACTAACAGTGAGTAATAATGATCTTTATTCTTGCTCTCATTTTATCTTTAATTATTACTTAATATTAATTAAGCAAAAAAAAATTTAATTAGTCGTTACCTTTATTATTTCATAATAATTAATCATTATCATTATTTATTAATATTAAATAACTAATTTGACTTTCTTCTTAGCTTTCATTCATATAAAAACGTTGTATCCCACTTGGATAATACTAGAAATACTTTAATCACCCAACTGCCTAAAGTGTTCATGCAGCCTATACTGCACACAGACACACACCACAAGCTTAGCCCCTTACCAACAAGCTTTGTGCTAACAGTAACCATAGCCACACTGTTGGTTTTAGTCCTGTGAATCAGCCCAACCATTAACACAGAAAAATAATTAGGCCCTAACCGAACAACCAGTTTGCAGTATAGATTTAAGCTACCAGAATTCCAGGGTTCTTTAATTTACAGAGACCCAATAATCATCCCCAATACAGTGTATGCCACCAACTCAATGCATTATATACAACCAACATACTGCTATAACCCCACACATTGATATAAAACTACACAGAGATATAAACCAACACAGAGAATATATTTCCCAATACCATTAGTGTCACAATACCAGATTTCTAAATTAAGATAACCCAACACAATACAATACAATTTCCAAAACAAATGTATAGTATGAATTAATACCATCATCTGTTAGAACCTTTAAGGTTCACCAGTTTCCCAACAAGAAACTAGCACAGTACAATACAGTTCAAGCTCGACTCAATCCAAATACAATGTATAACCTATTCAATCAAAGAAGGAAAATCAAAATAACAAACTCAGCTGCTCACTAAGGTACCTTGCTATTGATCGTACTGCGATTTTTCTCCTCCTACCGAAATAAGTGACAAAGTCTTAGGACATTTACTCCAACTGGAATTTACAGTCGCTCCTCTCTGTGATTTTTTTTTTCCTTTCTAATTTGGATTCGCAAAACAAAAAAAATGAATTGGCAGCTAGTTTAGGGTTTGGGGGGGTCCAATTTATAGAAAATTGGTTACCCAGTAATTGGGTATTACCCTACCTGACCAACTGTTAACGGACGGTAGGAGAGGGGTTGAGTCGACGGTCCAAATCAAGCCACATCCGAGCCAACCATGACCTGCAAGCAGTCCCTTGAGCCGCGCGTCCTCGCCGGTCAAATCGCCCCGCCCCTTGAACCCGTGGTCCGCTCGACTGAGCACTTGGTTCGATCGATTGACCGCCTCGAACCCTGGGTTATCCGCCGGTCGCCTCTTGTTCGCCGGTCCTTCTCCACCCGTCCGTTTCAACCGATCGAATGATTGAGTCTAGCTAGGTTCGATTTTTTTTTTGATTTGAGGGGCTAGGGTTTGGGAGTTCTTAGTTACCTCTGATATATGGGTTTGGCTTGATGTTGATTGATTTCTTTTGCTGCCTTGTAACCCCCTCCCAACGAAAATCGCCGGTTGCCCCAAACTAAAAGAAACAGACCGACCCAGCAGGAAGAAGAAATGGACTCGACCCATTTGCCCTGATCCAACCCGATTGGCCCAACAAGAAAATAAATGAAATTGGGTTGGCCCAATAGGAAATTAAGAAGGGATCTGGCTTAGTCCAATTAAAATTTGGGTCAGCTAAAATAAAAGAGGTGACCCAATTAGATTATAATTCTCATGCTCCTATCATTTTAAATAAATAACTAATTCAATTAGTCATTTATTCATTTAACCATAATTCTTCATTCGAATTATTTAATCTGATAATGATAAAATTATTTATTAATAACCCAATTTTCTTGCAAATAAATTCTTAGGGTTAACTCACTAATTTATTTAAAATATCAGTGAGTCCCTTTAATGCACAGAAAATTATTGGACCACGTATTTATAGATAATTAATTAATAATATCTACATGGGTCCCATTAAATTCATTAAATAAAATGAATTTCATATATTAAAATATATCAATACAATATTTAAAAATTCTCAGACATTACATCCTCTCCCCCTTATAAAAATTTCGTCCTCGGAATTTCAATCTAAGGTTATTCGAATAATTGGGGGTAATTCGCTCTCATTTTCTCTTCGAGTTCCCACGTAGCTTCTTCCATCGCGTGGTTCCTCCAGAGGACTTTAACAGAGTGAATGATTTTATTTCTCAATTTCTGCTCCTTCCTATCAAGTATTTGGACAGGAATCTCCTCGTACGATAAGTCCCTTTCGACTTGAATTGGTTCATAGGAAATGACATGCTTGTAGTCTGGCTTATACGGACGCAACACTGATACATGAAACACGTTGTGAATGTGCTCAAGTTCAGGAGGTAATGCTACCTCGTACGCCACCTCGCCTATTCTTCTCAATATTTCAAAAGGTCCTATGAACCTAGGGCTCAATTTGCCCTTCTTCCCAAAACGGATCTTCCCTTTCCAGGGAGATACCTTCAGAAACACAAAGCTACCAACTTCAAAGTCTCGTTTCTGACAATGTAAGTCGGCATACTTCTTTTGACGATCCTGGGCTGCTACTAACCGTTGTCTTATTATTTTAATGATTTCCACGGTTTGTTGTAGCAATTCTGGTCCCAACAACCTCCGTTCACCAACTTCATCCCAACATAACGGCGTTCGACACTTTCTTCCGTATAGCGCTTCGTACGGTGGCATACCAATACTAGCATGGTAACTATTGTTGTAGGCGAACTCTACTAGTGGCAAGTGCTCGTCCCAGCTGCCACTTAAGTCCATCACAACTGCCTGGAGCATATCCTCTAGGGTCTGAATTGTTCGCTCACTCTGACCATCAGTCTGGGGATGATATGCCGTACTCATTCTTAACTGTGTTCCCAGTCTCTCCTGTAGGCTTCTCCAAAAATTTGATGTGAAGCGCGGATCCCTGTCAGACACAATAGATACCGGCACTCCATGTCGTGATACTATCTCCTTCACGTAAAGTTTTGCCAGCTGTTCCAATTTGTACCTGATCTTAATTGGTAGAAAATGGGCAGACTTGGTCAAACGATCTACGATCACCCAGATGGCGTCTAGACCCTTTTGTGTTGTCGGGAGTCCTACCACAAAATCCATAGTAATGTGCTCCCACTTCCACTCGGGAATCTCTAAGGGTTGTAATAATCCGCTCGGCGCCGCCGGTGCTCCGCCTTGATCCTTTGGCAAGTTAAACACCGGCTGACAAATTCTGCAACTTCCCCCTTCAAATGCGGCCACCAATAATGCTGACGAAGATCCTGATACATCTTGGTGCTACCCGGATGTACCGAGAATCTCGTATTATGGGCCTCCTGCAAAATTTCTTCCCTTAAGTCTGGTACGTAGGGTATCCAGATCCTTCCCTCGAATCTCAGCAATCCTGCGCTGTCAACCTTGTACTTCAATGTTTTTCCCTCTGATAGTTGCTTCTTAATGTCAATGCATTCTTCATCAAATTCTTGAGCCTCCTGTATCCTATCAAGTAGAGTCGGACCTACTGTTACGGTGAACAATTTTTCGTCCGTCTCAATCGGATACTTAACCTCCAGTTCTAGGCGCTCAAAATCTTTTATCAATTCCTCTTGAACTGTCAACTGCATCAGTTTCACCTTGCCTTTCCTGCTTAAGGCATCAGCCACTACATTTGTTTTGCCCGGATGGTACAGAATTTCGCAGTCGTAGTCCTTGATCAATTCTAACCATCGGCGTTGCCTCATGTTCAGCTCCTTTTGAGTGAAGATATATTTCAGACTTTTGTGATCTGTATATATCTTGCACTTCTCCCCGTATAGGTAGTGCCTCCAAATTTTCAAGGCAAAAACTACCGCTGCCAATTCCAGGTCATGAGTCGGGTAACCCTTCTCATCGTCTTTCAGTTGACGTGATGCGTACGCCACGACCTTGCCGTGTTGCATCAGGACACAGCCAAGACCTTTGTGTGACGCGTCGCTATACACTACAAAACCTCCAGTGTTGTCGGGTAAGGTCAACACCGGTGCTTGGCTAAGTCTCTTCTTTAGCTCCATAAAACTTTCCTCGCATTTCTCCGACCAAACAAACTTACCTGTTTTTCTGGTGAGATTAGTCAACGGCGATGCTATCTTTGAAAAATCCTAGATGAATCTCCGATAGTATCCCGCTAATCCCAAGAAACTCCGGATCTCTGTGGGTGTCTTTGGTTGTTCCCAATTGATAACCGCTTCTACTTTAGCTGGGTCCACCGAAACACCATTCTTGTCGATGACGTGACCTAGAAATTGCACCCTCTGCAACCAAAACTCACACTTCGAAAACTTTGCATACAACTTCTCCTTTCTGAGAGCTTCTAATACAATCTTTAAATGTTCAGCATGCTCCTCCTTTGTCTTCGAATACACCAAGATGTCATCGATGAATACGACTACGAACTTGTCCAAGTACTGCTTGAACACTCTGTTCATCATATCCATGAATGCTGCTGGTGCATTCGTCAATCCAAATGACATTACCAGAAACTCGAAGTGCCCGTAACGAGTCCTGAATGCAGTCTTTGGAATATCTTCTTGCCTCACCTTCAGCTGATGATAGCCTGTTCTTAGGTCGATTTTCGAAAAGTACTTTGCTCCCTTAAGTTGATCAAATAAATCGTCAATCCTAGGAAGCGGATACCTATTCTTAATCGTAACTTTTTTCAACTCCCGGTAGTCGATACAAAGTCGCATAGAACCATCTTTCTTCTTTACAAATAGTACTGGCGCTCCCCATGGGGACACACTCGGTCTGATATAACCTTTATTTAACAATTCCTGTAGTTACACCATCAACTCCTTCATTTCTATAGGTGTCATTCGGTATGGCGGCTTCGATATTGGTGCGGTTCCCGGTGCCAAATCGATAACAAACTCGGTTTCCCTGTCCGGCGGCAGTCCCGGAAGTTCATCGGGGAAGACGTCAACGAATTCCCTCACGATTGGTATTTGACTCATCTCATCCCTGACCTGACGAGTGTCAATTACATGTGCCAGATAACACACACAACCTTTCTTAAGCAGTTTCTTGGTTTGCATCATAGTTAGACAACAAGATTGTCTTGGTGACTTATTACCGTAAAATACCACCTTCGACTTCTTAGGAGTCTTCAGGTGTACACATTTCTCCTTACAGTCAATAACTGCTCCGTGAATTGATAGCCAATCCATTCCCAGGATTACATCAAACTCTCCCAGTCGAATTGGTATCAAATCCACATTGAGCTTAAATCCTCGCAGTTCAGCACTACAATTCCTATGAATGCATTCTACGGGTATAATTTCCTTATTTTCTACTTCTACGTTCATAGGGTGTTCTAACTTTTCACGAGGTAAATTTAACTGACTAGCAAACTCTTCGGAAACAAAAGAGCAAGTAGCACCCGAATCAAATAACACATGCATTTACATCATTGATTGGGATGATACCTGACACCACGTCTTTGGATTCCATGGCATCCTGCACAGTCATGTTGAACGTGCGGGCTGTTGGCCTATTGGCTTGACTGGCTGGTGGCCCGTAGTTCAACCGGTTGCTGTTTCCACTGTTGTTGTTGCTTCGGTTGCCACTCCCGGCGTCGCCCTTCCTCTTCGAACAATCCTTGATCTGGTGGTCAGGTGATCCACAGGAGAAACAACCTCCCTTCGGCTTATTAGGGCACTGTGGGGCCATGTGCCCAGGTTGTCCAAAACGGTAACACACGCTTTTCCCTTTCATGCATTCCCCTGTGTGGTTCTTGCCACAATTGTTGCACCTGCCCGGCTTCTTCACCTCCCCTCCAGATTTGTTTCCCCCGGAGGACTGACTCTCAACCCATTTTCGTTTGTTGGGGTTACTGCCCCCGCTGCTTCCTGCCTTCTGGCCCTCATGACCCTTCTTCTTCTCCTGATTGTACTTAGCCAGGGCCTCACTGCCACCCTCTGCGATGATCGCCCTCTCCAACAATTCTGCAAATGTCTTGATTTTCAATACCGCAACAGAACGGTATAACCATGGTTTCAATCCTTGCTCAAACCTACGAGCTTTCCTTTCCTTTGTGTTGACTTGGTGAGTTGCAAACCGTGCCAACTCATTGAACTTAGCTGCGTACTCAGCCACAAACATGTTTCCTTGTTTTAGTTCCAGGAACTTGATCTCCATCTCTTGCTTCATGCTCTCTGGAAAGTAATTTTCCAAGAACATCTCCTTAAAGCGTTCCCATGCGACAATGCCTCCTTCCACTCGGCCCTGTTGGCCTTCCACCAGTAGTTTGCCTCGCCCTTTAACATGAAGGTAGCAAAACTTATTTTCTGTTCCTCTGCCACCCGTGCTACCTCAAAGACCTTCTCTATCTCTTCTATCCAGGTTTGTGCTTCTATTGGGTTAAGAGTTCCCTTGAACTCGGGTGGTCCGACCAATTTGAAATCCTTGAAATTTGCCAGATGATGCACTGGCTCGGCTGCTACTTGGGTTCCTCCAGGTGGCGGTCTTGATTGCATGGCTTCCGCCAACATCTCCGCGAACATCCTCATTGGATTGGTTTGGTTTCCAACCTCACTTTCTGATTCTTCAACCTGTCTGTTACGTGGTCGTCCTCTTGGCGGCATGATTTGAATTCTGGCCGACTTTTACCTATAGTTTTATAGTTCACATAATATGTCATTAAAATCAACAATCAAGGGTAAAATATCTATCAACACATTTGATTTAAGTGAAACATCTGCATTTATATTGATATACCACTGTTTGTTACAAGACTAAACCTGTGATATACTGCTATAAATGCGCCACTGTGTGTCCTATCCATCAATAGCCTTTCCCCCAAGACAAAAGTGGGGAATCCTAACCTTTCATCCCTAAAGTCCACAAAAGTTGGGGTTTAACTGCTACCCCCAGCATAAATACAAATATAAAGCTTCACAAGACAACCTAAATACGTCCCTAATATAACAAAAAGTGGGACTGACTGTACTAAAGACAAATCAACTGCTCCATCAAGTCACTGCACATCGTGACGGATCCGTGCTTGCTGACCAGAAGAGAATGCTCCATCCCCTACCCTGCGACGAACAGAGCGGCTAGACTCCCCTCCCTCAGTCCGGGGTCTCCTGTAGGCCGCATCTAGAGCATGTCCTAGGGTCTCTATCCTCATAGCTCTGGCCTCCAACTGGTCCTCCAACTGATCAACTCTCCTGGCCTCCCTGGCCCAAGCCTCCCTGACATGCATCCTCGCAGACACCTCCAGCCCAGCCTCAAACCTCATGGCCTCCTGTTTCGCCTTCAGGTGGGCGATCTGCAGATCCCTCTGCTCCAGCCTCTCTCTCAACTCAGCATTTCGGGCCACTAGCTGATGTAGCAATGGTCCGATCTGCTGCGCTGAGGACTCGTAGCCCTGTAGCTGTGCCTTCGCCACTCCCAAGTCATGCTCAAGCTGATAGGCCAGGTCTCTATACTGGTCCTCTCGGATCTGGTGGGTCTGATTCTGCTCCTCCAGGTGAGCTATCCGATCCTCCAGCTCCTCGGTCCTGCTGGTCAGTCCCTCTATAATATCGTCGGCAGTGGACCCCATGCCATCCACGTAAGTAGGTGGCTCCTCTCCCTCGGCCTCGGGATCCTCCCCCTCAGCATCTGAGTCCTAACTACCAGACCTCATAACTCTACCTATCACCGGCTCTGGTAGCTCCCTCTAGTAGTCCTCTTCTGGCTCGGACTCCTCTAGCGGTACCCCTGGGGCAGTAGGAGCATACCCCACCAGCTGCTCAGCAACCACTGGAATATCTATAAATACCTCATCCTCTTCTCGGGCTCCACTGGTCTCCCCTACGGCAGCCATCCTACAAACACACAAAAACTAACATTAGTACAACAATAAAATATATTCATTGAAGGAATGAAATTATATTTCATTGGGTACTACTCGACTCGATGAATTCCCCAATTCATCAAAACCACATATAATAAATCTCCTCGATTTATCTCCTAATACTCAATACGAGTTTACTATGAAGGTTATAACCTAGGTTTCGCGATCCTAAAGTTTATAACCTACAGCTCTGATACCAACCTATGACGCCCCCAAATTCGGGTCTCCAAATACCCGGATCCGGTCATCACGATCCAATACAAACATTCACCTCTAACAACATATGGTAACTAAAATGCGGAATATAATAAACATACGTTGTTCATTACAAAGGTGTTACTAGTCCCAGAATATAAAACCTTAAATACTTACACAAATCCATACCCTAAATAAATATCAGGGTTTAAATTACATTAACAGTAATTAACTACACATCAGTTTAAAATCTGCTACATGAAATCTATTACTTCATCTTTTCTTTCCCTTTGTTCTTCCCTGACGTCTCGGGTTTAGCTGCAATGAAGTCATGATATAGCAAGGATGAGCAACGAGTTTGCTCAGCAAGTTTAAAGTATAACAATAAGAATATATCATGATGAAAGGGATATAGAAAGAGATTTCAACAATAGAATTATCAAAAGCAAGACAATAAATGCTTTTAGAACAATTGATAGTCAAATAGACTTTGAACAATAACTTCCAAAGGAGTCAATAGCTAGTTGACCCTCTGGTTACTGGCTACAGAATGAGTACTTGAGGGGATCAGCCTCGCGTACGCTATGTGTATGCATAACATTTAACTCTGCTGTTTGTACCTTATTTACGGTACATGGGGTACTCCCCTAAAATAAAGGGGTGTTCATACAGTCTAAGAATCCTTACCCTCGATTGGTTCGGATAGCTTTTATAAATCTTCACATACTTGTCTGACCGAACAAAGGTTCAGACTTCATTACGAATAGTTCCTAAATCTCGGGACTTTAATAAATATACGAATTTAAATGCACGAGTGCGAATGTCAATAAATACATAGATGTGGAATAATTTTAAAAGAAATTAGACCACTTAAAGCATGCTTGGAGATAAGATTCAAGCTTAAAGAATAACTTGCAACAATATATATATATATATATATATATACATTTTTGCATGAATTAGAAATAGTGCATAAGGCTTAGAAATTTGCTCAATGTAAAAGTTGAGTAAGGAAGAACTTGCCTGTTTGCTCAGCTACAATTAAATCCTAGCTTTAATTAATTGACCGTGGATAACCTATCAGTTGATAAAGTTGGTTTATCCATTAGCATTGTATAATTGTATATCGATACACCCACTTATGCTATTTATTTAAAAGATAAACAATTCACCATATACATTTAATTTCTGTCCAACCATTAGCTAAACAGGAATTAACTTAATGACCTTTAGCTATTAAAATAATTGTTAGCTAATCATGAATACTATTCTTCGAATGTTCAGATCATTACCCTTATTGTCTCTAAATATGGGTTAATAATCTTTATTTACTATTTGTGAAAATAATAAATTCATTATGGTTAAATAGCAACTAGATAATAGTTGGTTACTTATTCAATTTTATCTACCCTCAATTACTAATCACCCTTAAGGGTAATTGAGTAATTATTATTTCTGTTCCTTAATTAAATACTTAATGTATTAATTCACATACACTTAATTATTAACTATATAATAAGTATTATTATCTTTACTGGTAAATAATTATTATTTTATTACCTTATTCATACTTAATTATTATTTAACATTCCTTAAATAATAATTTCAATAATTTCATAATTGTTTCACTAACTTTACCTATACCCAATTATTAATAATAACTGAACACTTATTATCTTTATTTATTATTACTTGATAATAAATAATTATTTATTAACTTTACTTATACTTAATTATTATTTAAGATTTAAATAATAATTAAATATTTATTTCCTTTATTTATACCCAATTATTATTTAAACAATAATCAAGTATCTGTTAGTTTTATTTATTATTTAAGGATAAATAATAAATAATTAAATTATATTTAATTATTAATAGTTAAAAATTTTTATTAACTTATTCGTACTCGGTTTATTATTTTAACTAATAATTAAGTATTTATTAACTTTATTGATAATAAATAATTATTTGATAAGCGGATTCATACTTAATTATTACTTAATATCAATGAGAATTAAGTAATAATTAACTTATTAACTATATCCTTACTTAATTATTATTTAACATTAAATAATTAAATATTTGTTAACTAACACTGAGTAATAATGATCTTTATTCTTGCTCTCATTTTATCTTTAATTATTACTTAATATTAATTAAGCAAAAAAAAATAAAATAATTAGTCGTTACCTTTATTATTTCATAATAATTAATCATTATCATTATTTATTAATATTAAATAACTAATTTGACTTTCTTCTTAGCTTTCATTCATATAAAAACGTTGTATCCCACTTGGATAATACTAGAAATACTTTAATCACCCAACTGCCTAAAGTGTTCATGCAGCCTATACTGCACACAGACACACACCACAAGCTTAGCCCCTTACCAACAAGCTTTGTGCTAACAGTAACCATAGCCACACTGTTGGTTTCAGTCCTATGAATCAGCCCAACCATTAACACAGAAAAATAATTAGGCCCTAACCGAACAACCAGTTTGCAGTATAGATTTAAGCTACCAGAATTCCAGGGTTCTTTAATTTACAGAGACCCAATAATCATCCCCAATACAGTGTATGCCAACAACTCAATGCATTATATACAACCAACATACTGCTATAACCCCACACATTGATACAAAACTACACAGAGATATAAACCAACACAGAGAATATATTTCCCAATACCATTAGTGTCACAATACCAGATTTCTAAATTAAGATAACCCAACACAATACAATACAATTTCCAAAACAAATGTATAGTATGAATTAATACCATCATCTGTTAGAACCTTTAAGGTTCACCAGTTTCCCAACAAGGAACTAGCACAGTACAATACAGTTCAAGCTCGACTCAATCCAAATACAATGTATAACCTATTCAATCAAAGAAGGAAAATCAAAATAACAAACTCAGCTGCTCACTAAGGTACCTTGCTATTGATCGTACTGCGATTTTTCTCCTCCTACCGAAATAAGTGACAAAGTCTTGGGACATTTACTCCAACTGGAATTTACAGCCGCTCCTCTCTGTGATTTTTTTTTCCTTTCTAATTTGGATTTGCAAAACAAAAAAAATGAATTGGCAGCTGGTTTAGGGTTTGGGGGGGTCCAATTTATAGAAAATTGGTTACCCAGTAATTGGGTATTACCCTACCTGACCAACTGTTAACCGACGGTAGGAGAGGGGTTGAGTCGACGGTCCAAATCAAGCCACATCCGAGCCAACCATGACCTGCTGGCAGTCCCTTGAGCCGCGCGTTCTCGCCGGTCAAATCGCCCCGCCCCTTGAACCCGTGGTCCGCTCGACTGAGCACTTGGTTCGATCGATTGACCGCCTCGAACCCTGGGTTATCCGCCGGTCGCCTCTTGTTCGCCGGTCCTTCTCCACCCGTCCGTTTCAACCTATCGAATGATTGAGTCTAGCTAGGTTCAATTTTTTTTTTGATTTGAGGGGCTAGGGTTTGGGAGTTCTTGGTTACCTCTAATAAATGAGTTTGGCTTGATGTTGATTGATTTCTTTTGCTTCCTTGTAACCCCCTCCCAATGAAAATCGCCGGTTGCCCCAAACTAAAAGAAACAGACCGACCCAACAGGAAGAAGAAATGGACTCGACCTATTTGCCCTGATCCAACCCGATTGGCCCAACAAGAAAATAAATGAAATTGGGTTGGCCCAATAGGAAATTAAGAAGGGATCTGGCTTAGTCCAATTAAAATTTGGGTCAGCTAAAATAAAAGAGGTGACCCAATTAGATTATAATTCTCATGCTCCTATCATTTTAAATAAATAACTAATTCAATTAGTCATTTATTCATTTAACCATAATTCTTCATTCGAATTATTTAATCTGATAATGATAAAATTATTTATTAATAACCCAATTTTCTTGCAAATAAATTCTTAGGGTTAACTCACTAATTTATTTAAAATATCAGTGAGTCCCTTTAATGCACAAAAAATTATTGGACCACGTATTTATAGATAATTAATTAATAATATCTACATGGGTCCCATTAAATTCATTAAATAAAATGAATTTCATATATTAAAATATATCAATACAATATTTAAAAATTCTCAGACATTACAAATTAAATTAGAAATCTCCCATTAGAGGGTTACAACATCATTCATAAATAAATCCCAGGTCATCTAACCTTAACATAACATCAGTGCGGAAACATAAATTAAGTCTATTACATAACATCATTAAAATAAGTACAACAAGTCTTCATCACTTGTTTGCTTTTCCTTTACCCTTACTAGTAGATGGCTCGTCAGTTCTTTCAACCTTAGCTGCAATGTTATTATGCAAGGGTGAGCAATGATTGCCCAGCAAGTATAACAACAACAGTAATAATAACATGCGAAATAATTAATGAATATTAAATAATCGAAGATTTAGCTTTTGAGTCAAGAATGTAAGACAAGATTCAAAAGAACGTCTGAGGGTCTTAAGACCACGAACTATGTCCCAGGTTATCAAGTATTTCTACTTTAAACCTTTAACAGTCGTAAGACTATATGGACCTTGCTTCTCGTACTCAGGGGGATCAGCCCTTTGTACCATGTATGTGCACAACATCTTAACGCTAACGCGTAAATAAAATCCCCTATATAAGGGTCACTACAAGAAATTAGGGATGTAGTGAAGAAAATTTTGTGAAGGAATTCATTCCTTCACATGAGGAGTTTTCTAGTGAACGAACAGTGAAGGAAAAAAAATAGTGACAATATAGTTATTAACGAAAGAAACTTCCTTCACAATTTATATTTTTTTCCTCGCAAAATTGAGGTGGTAGAATGATATTTGGCGCTAATTTATATTAAAAATTTGCGAGGAAAAAAATAATTAATGAAGGAATTATTACTCACTATATGTTATTGTTCATAGGTTTTTTGCGAGAGATAAAATTGGTCGCTGTTTTGTTCTAAATAATTTTTTTAGAATTAATTATGGTGAATATAAATTGTAATATAAATACATTAAAATTTTTATAGTAGTAAATTTACTTTTAATAACACTTTTAAGTAACTTACACTATCAACCATTTATTTTAATAAACTATAAAGTAAATAATTTTGCACTACATTAAACTTTAAAATTTCGTACATTGATCATGACAAAAAAAAAGAGAAAAAAGAAGAAGATATATAGTGGTGCTCTTTAATTTGTGGAATATATAGAGTACAGATGCCAAAAAAAATACCCATATGCTCTACAGAAAGAATTAAGTTTAAGTTTGTTCTTTAATTTATAATATACCACAATTCAATTTGTAATGTAATTAATATTTTAATAAAAAAGTTAGTATTATTAATAATTTTTAAGTAATATACAGTATTAATTAAACTATTAGTTACAATAAATATAGTAAATTGACAATAAAAAACTATAATAATTATGACTTTTTTTGTCAATTAGATTACAAATGTTAAGTTTTTGAAATAATAATTTTACATATGATTAATATTACTTGTAAAAGAATTGTTTTTTTTAAAATGTAATCAACTATTTGTTTTTTTGGAGCAGAGTCGTGTTCATTATGTGCGGAACAGAGTCGTGTTCAGTGTGTGCGTGCGTGGTCTGGAAAGGAAAGCAAGAAATCAAGGGTTTCACTCTTCTCCTTAGCCAAAATTGATGTTTCAACCAGCTGATAGATGGGCTAGCTTTCTACCAATTTGGGTTTCCCATCTCTTCCTTAGCCATAGTTTAGGCGGGAGAAAGAAAAACTTAGCGCCAAATTTTGCCGCAATTAGCGAGATCGATTATTGATTGTGTCAATAATGTTTCCTACGGCTAAAGGGATTATCATTAATCCCAAAAATTTTCCTCCAACTTCATCTTCGCATCTTCAAATCTGCTTTTTATGTCCCAATTGCAAAAGCCCTAACTACAAAGACCCAAAGACCCGTCAATTTGTTCGAAGGTATGTTTTCCAACAACTTTGTTCCTCTGTATTCCATTAGTTGTGAAATGATTCATATATACAGACTATATGCAGGGAGTTTGTTTGTGTAAGAGACGCTATTCTTATACTTTTTGAGGTGTTATTTTGTCACTCTGCATATTCTCATAAATGGAAAATTCAATTTTTTGGCAATTTATTGATACCTATTATGTAGTTGGTCACACACAAATATGTGTTTTCTTTGTGATTAGGCATGAAGTTGCCAATGTTTCTATGATTCACGTACCCTTGAGTTTTAGTATGATAGTATCATGATTCATGCACCCTTGAGTTTTAGTTTATGCTCAGACATTAGTTATCATTCCCCTGTTCATTTTTTTATCGCTTTCATCATGCGTGTGTAATCATTTTATTTCACATATTGTTTGGTAGACGTAATTGTGGTTGGCTTATTTTAGTTTGTTGTTTTCTGGCTATTAACAATGTTTATCATGAAAGACAATTCTGATGGGGTTTCTATTCTTTAGGTGTGATGTTCCTTTATTCCTATATTCTCTAATAGAGTATTAGGACATTATAAAATATATCCTGCAATTCATTATTTTTTAAGTATGATTTAAAATCTTTGTTTAGCTTTAAAGTATGACATATTGGGAATAGAGTTTGAATGAAAAGAAGTTTAAACTGTGGATGGTAATAGTATTTTCATTATACAGTCATATTAGTATTCCCCTATACTGCCTGGGCTATTTCTTTTACATCCTTGTACCTATTAATTTAAAATCTAAAATATTGTATATGTGTTTGTAATTAAAGTGATCTATATTTGTTCTACAACAGCAAATGAGCTATCTAAAATCTTTAATTTCTATTACATTTCTTCATAATTAGTTGTACAAAAAAGTTGTTACATTCTCTGACTGAAAAGATAACTTTCTTATGTTCGCCGATATTGCATTCAGCTGATAATTCTAAATTAGCACAGTTGTTAGTCTAACACTCTCATAATGTGTTCAAAGTATACAACATCAATCTCATTTCATTTGAACTTTGGCTCATTGATCAAAACCCATTTAAAGTTGTCTCACAAATTTTCTTCTTTATAGAGTTGACTGGGCAAGTTATCATTCTTAAAAACCAATTATTGAACATCTTTGAATTTGATCTGTACTCCAGTATGGTAAACCGCGTCTATACCGAACTTCAAGCTGCATTTTCGTTTGTAGTGAACTTATTATTGGAAGTATTTGAGCTGTGAATCTTAAAATGCTTAGCAAGTTCTCTTTGATAGTCGGTAAACTAAAATCAAAGAGCACTTGTTAAGCATAATCACTACCAATTAAAATGTTTAGCAAGTGCTTTGCAAAAAACTCTAAATTTGGTGTTTCAGACATTAGTTGTCATTCCCCTGTTCATTTTTTTATCGCTTCCATCATGCGTGTGTAATCATTTTATTTCACATATTGTTTGGTAGACGTAATTGTGGTTGGCTTATTTTAGTTTGTTGTTTTCTGGCTATTAACAATGTTTATCATGAAAGACAATTCTGATGGGGTTTCTATTCTTTAGGTGTGATGTTCTATTATTCATATATTCTCTAATAGAGTATTAGGACATTATAAAATATATCCTGCAATTCATTATTTTTTAAGTATGATTTAAAATCTTTGTTTAGCTTTAAAGTATGACATATTGGGAATAGAGTTTGAATGAAAAGAAGTTTGAACTGTGGATGGTAATAGTATTTTCATTATACAGTCATATTAGTATTCCCCTATACTGCCTGGGCTATTTCTTTTACATTCTTGTACCTATTAATTTAAAATCTAAAGTATTGTATATGTGTTTGTAATTAAGGTGATCTATATTTGTTCTACAACAGCAAATGAGCTATCTAAAATCTTTAATTTCTATTACATTTCTTCATAATTAGTTGTACAAAAAAGTTGTTACATTCTCTGATTGAAAAGATAACTTTCTTATGTTCGCCGATATTGCATTCAGCTGATAATTCTAAATTAGCACAGTTGTTAGTCTACCACTCTCATAATGTGTTCAAAGTATACAACATCAATCTCATTTCATTTGAACTTTGGCTCATTGATCAAAACCCATTTAAAGTTGTCTCACAAATTTTCTTCTTTATAGAGTTGACTGGGCAAGTTATCATTCTTAAAAACCAATTATTGAACATCTATGACTTTGATCTGTACTCTAGTATGGTAAATCGCGTCTATACCGAACTTCAAGCTGCATTTTCATTTGTAGTGAACTTATTATTGGAAGTATTTGAGCTGTGAATCTTAAAATGCTTAGCAAGTGCTCTTTGATAGTCGATAAACTAAAATCAAAGAGCACTTGTTAAGCATAATCACTACCAATTAAAATGCTTAGCAAGTGCTTTGCAAAAAACTCTAAATTTGGTGTTTCAGACATTAGTTATCATTCCCCTGTTCATTTTTTTATCGCTTCCATCATGCGTGTGTAATCATTTTATTTCACATATTGTTTGGTAGACGTAATTGTGGTTGGCTTATTTTAGTTTGTTGTTTTCTAGCTATTAACAATGTTTATCATGAAAGAGAATTCTGATGGGGTTTCTATTCTTTAGGTGTGATGTTCCTTTATTCCTATATTCTCTAATAGAGTATTAGGACATTATAAAATATATCCTGCAATTCATTATTTTTTAAGTATGATTTAAAATCTTTGTTTAGCTTTAAAGTATGACATATTGGGAATAGAGTTTGAATGAAAAGAAGTTTGAACTGTGGATGGTAATAGTATTTTCATTATACGGTCATATTAGTATTCCCCTATACTGCCTGGGCTATTTCTTTTACATCCTTGTACCTATTAATTTAAAATCTAAAGTATTGTATATGTGTTTGTAATTAAGGTGATCTATATTTGTTCTACAACAGCAAATGAGCTATCTAAAATCTTTAATTTCTATTACATTTCTTCATAATTAGTTGTACAAAAAAGTTGTTACATTCTCTGACTGAAAAGATAACTTTCTTATGTTCTCCGATATTGCATTCAGCTGATAATTCTAAATTAGCACAGTTGTTAGTCTACCACTCTCATAATGTGTTCAAAGTATACAACATCAATTTCATTTCATTTGAACTTTGGCTCATTGATCAAAACCCATTTAAAGTTGTCTCACAAATTTTCTTCTTTATAGAGTTGACTGGGCAAGTTATCATTCTTAAAAACCAATTATTGAACATCTATGAATTTGAGCTTTACTCCAGTATGGTAAACCGCGTCTATACCGAACTTCAAGCTGCATTTTCGTTTGTAGTGAACTTATTATTGGAAGTATTTGAGCTGTGAATCTTAAAATGCTTAGCAAGTGCTCTTTGATAGTCGGTAAACTAAAATCAAAGAGCACTTGTTAAGCATAATCACTACCAATTAAAATGCTTAGCAAGTGCTTTGCAAAAAACTCTAAATTTGGTGTTTTAGACAATAGTTATCATTCCCTTGTTCGTTTTTTTATCGCTTCCATCATGCGTGTGTAATCATTTTATTTCACATTGTTTGGTAGACGTAGTTGTGGTTGGCTTTTTTTAGTTTGTTGTTTTCTGGCTATTAACAATGTTTATCATGAAAGACAATTCTGATGGGGTTTGTATTCTTTAGGTATGATGTTCCTTTATTCCTATATTCTCTAATAGAGTATTAGGACATTATAAAATATATCCTGCAATTCATTATTTTTTAAGTATGATTTAAAATCTTTGTTTAGCTTTAAAGTATGACATATTGGGAATAGAGTTTGAATGAAAAGAAGTTTGAACTGTGGATGGTAATAGTATTTTCATTATACAGTCATATTAGTATTCCCCTATACTGCCTGGGCTATTTCTTTTACATCCTTGTACCTATTAATTTAAAATCTAAAGTATTGTATATGTGTTTGTAATTAAGGTGATCTATATTTGTTCTACAACAACAAATGAGCTATCTAAATCTTTAATTTCTGTTACATTTCTTCATAATTAGTTGTACAAAAAAGTTGTTACATTCTTTGACTGAAAAGATAACTTTCTTGTGTTCAGCGATATTGCATTCAGCTGATAACTCTAAATTAGCACAGTTGTTAGTCTACCACTCTCATAATGTGTTCAAAGTATACAACATCAATCTCATTTCATTTGAACTTTGGCTCATTGATCAAAACCCATTTAAAGTTGTCTCACAAATTTTCTTCTTTATTGAGTTGACTGGGCAAGTTATCATGCGTAAAAACCAATTATTGAACATCTATGACTTTGATCTGTACTCTAGTATGGTAAATCGCGTCTATACCGAACTTCAAGCTGCATTTTCGTTTGTAGTGAACTTATTATTGGAAGTATTTGAGCCGTGAATCTTAAAATTCTTAGCAAGTGCTCTTTTATAGTCGGTAAACTAAAATCAAAGTGCACTTGTTAAGCATAATCACTACCAATTAAAATGTTTAGCAAGTGCTTTGCAAAAAACTCTAAATTTGGTGTTTCTAAATTGCATATTGCAAAAAACTCTTTGATTAGAATTAATTTCTTTTTCTTTTGGATTTGAATATTTGGATTTTCTGAATAGTTTGATGCTGAATGTGTTTGTTGATGTTAATTAGGTGATAATTCCCAATTATAATCATGTCATTTGATCGAACTTGGATGTCACGTAGAGCAGGGGATAATGGGATTGGGGTTTCTTTTGAGTTTCGACAAGGTGTTGAAGAATTTCTTAATTTTGCCTTTGACAACCCAAAATTTGTACACTCGGAAAAGATTAGGTGCCCATGTAGATCCTGCATGAACTCTTGTTGGTTAAGCAGAAACGAGGTTAACTTTCATTTATTTAAGAGAGGTTTTACAGTTGGATATAGTCGGTGGACTCACCATGAGGAATCTTTTTTTGTGGAACCTAACACTTCTTCTCATGTTCGAACTGAATTCAGGTCTAATAATGAAAGTTATCAATGTGGTGATATGGCACTTGATGCTATGGGTCATGGATTTAATCAACAAATTAATAATGATTTCCATGATGATATTGTTGAGGAAGAACCTACTGTAAGTGCAAAAGAGTTTTACCAAATGCTAAAAGATACTGAAGTCCCATTATATAGTGGTCATGAAAAGCATAGTAAATTGTCTGCTGTTACGAAGTTGATGCACTTCAAGTCTGAGAGTGGTTGTAGTGAGAAACACTTTAACGACTTGTTAACACTTATTAAAGAGTTCTTGCCGGAGGATAATGAGTTACCGGGATCTTACTACTTGGCAAAAAAAATGGTTAGAAGACTAGGTTTGGGGTATGAAAAGATAGATGCATGTAGAGAACATTGTATGTTGTATTGGGGGGAGAATAAGGATAAACAAAAGTGTTCGACTTGTGGTCTCCCTAGGTATCAGCCTAACAACAGTTATATATGTCAACAAAGACCTCCGAACACATGAGATGGCATAGTACCCAAACCAAAGTTCCCGGTGAATTGAGACACCCTGTGGATGGAGAAGCCTGGAAAAACTTTGATGCTACACACCCATTCTTTGCAAAAGAAGATAGAAATGTAAGGCTAGGACTCGCCACCGATGGTTTCACTCCATTTGACCTATCAAGCACACCACACTCTACTTGGCCTGTAATTCTTGTTCCTTATAACCTCCCACCTTGGATGTGTATGAAGGATGCATATATGTTTTTGTCGTTACTCATTCCTGGTCCTCAAAACCCAAGTAAAGACATCGATGTATACTTGAGACCGTTGATAGATGAGTTAAAAATGTTATGGGAGATGGGAGTTCACACATATGATGCATTTTCTAAACATAATTTTCAAATGAGAGTTGCAGCCATGTGGACTATCAACGACTTTCCTGCATATGGTATGATGCAAGGATGGAGCACACACGGAAAGATGGCATGTCCAGTATGCAAGGATGATACTAAAGCTATTCGTTTAACTTATAGTGCAAAACCAAGCTTCTTTGGATCACATCGTAGGTTTCTACCGATTCAACACAGATTTCGAAGACACAAAGATAATGCTCATAGAGTCCAAGAAAAACGTGTTGCGCCGATTCGATTATCTGGAGAAATGGTAAAGGCGTGGTTAGATCAATTGAAGTTTCCACGTCCCGGAAAGGTCTTTAAGGATCATAGAGCTGAAGGGTTTGGTGAATCCCATAATTGGACTAAACGAAGTATTTTCTTTGAGTTACCGTATTGGAGTACACTCTTGCTCCGACACAACTTAGATGTGATGCACATTGTGAAAAATGTGTTTGATAATGTCTTTAATACGGTGATGGGTGTGAAGTCTAAGACTAAAGACCACATTAAAGGACGAAAGGATATGGAAGAAATGGGCATTCATAATGACTTGCATCCTATGCCGAGTAAAAATGGTATCAAGTTGATCATGCCAAAAGCAGCCTTTACATTGAAGAAAGAACAAGTAAGACAAGTTTGTGAGTGGGTGAAAGAATTAAAGCTCCCTGATGGATATGGCTCTAACATATCTCGATGTTGTAACCTCAAAGATTGTAGATTTTATGGGTTGAAGAGTCATGATTGTCATATATTCATGCTACGATTAATTCCAATTGCTTTCCGTGATTTATTGCCTCCTAAAATCATAGATGTTTTGACAGAACTTAGTCATTTCTTTCGTGACTTATGCTCAACGGTACTACGAGAGAATGATATGGATGTACTTGACAAGAAAATTGTTTTGACAATTTGCAAGCTTGAAAAGATCTTTCCCCCTTCATTCTTTGATTGTATGGAGCATTTACCTATTCACTTGGCTTATGAAGCAAAAATAGGTGGGCCAGTGCAATATCGATGGATGTATCCATTTGAGAGGTATTATTTTTCTTTGTTTTCACAATAATCAAAAGACTTATAATTTTATTCACTTTGTGCAAATAGCACCATGTGTTTAATTTTTTTTATTTTAAAAAAATCAGATGTATGTGCCGTTTAAAGAAGAAGGTTACCAATAAAGCTCATGTGGAGGGTTCAATTGCGGAGGCATACATTATTGAGGAGCTCGTAAACTTTTGCTCTCTCTATTTTGAGGTTGACAAAGAAACAAAACATAATCGTGTTAGCCGTAATGAAGATATAGGAGAAGTAGATTGTGAAAACCTTTCTATCTTCAAAAATATTGGTCATGCTATCTCTGGAAGTACACAACGAGATTTAACTGACGAGGAGTATCAAGCTGCAACATTATATACTCTTATGAATTGTATAGAGGTCGGACCATTCATCAAGTAAGTTGGGCATTTTATAATTTGTGTATTAGAAATATACATAGACATATACATATATATACAAATATGCATAGACATTTCAATTAACTACATTAAGATGGTAATGTATATGCAGGGAGTTTGATGAAAAACTTTTGGCATCTAATCCTAATATATCTGAGAAACAAAGGGTAGAGTTGCAGAACAAATATTTCATCGAGTGGTTAAATAAACGTGTAAGAACATATGGTGCTTGTTATTCTATCAATGTAATATATGGTTGGCAAAAAATTTATTCATATCATATAATAATAACAGTCTACGGTATTTATAGGTACTCAATGATAACAACACCGATGAAAGTTTAAGACGACTAGCTCGTGGCCCTGGTAAAACAGTTAATGTGTATAAGGGATTCATTATCAATGGTTTTAGATTCCACACGAGTGATATAGCAGCTAATAGAAAAACCCAAAGCGATGGTATTATGGTAAAAGGTAATTGTTGTAATGACTCCGGTTTAGACTATTACGGGCTCTTATCAGAGATTGTTGAATTGCAATACTTTACAAAAAGGGTTGTAATGTTTAAATGCAACTGGTTTGATACTCGGAAGGACAAGGGTTTTCACGTGATTGGAAATGGAGTGATACAGGTTAATATAAAGTCAAGGCTAAACTCATATGATCCATTCATCCTAGCAGTACAAGCCACACAAGTTTTTTTTGCTAAAGGCGTTACAAAGAAGGATCCTAATTGGCACACCGTTATAAAAACTAAAGCTCGTACAGATTATGACATCCTTCAAAATATAAGAATTGATGCTTACCAAGAGGATGATAATGGTTCTGTAGTGCCTAACCAAAACTCAGATGATTTGTTTAATGTAGATCTACGTGTTGCGGGTGATCCTGGGGAAGAAGTGGATTTGAATGATGAAAATGAGGAAATTGAAGAAGAAGAGCAATATGATACGGAAGAAGAAGATGACAATGAATACCAAGATTAGATATATCTATTTTTTGGTTCCACTTATTCTTAATTGTAATTGATTTTATTAGAAATGACACATTTTTTTTATTAATCGATTTTATTATATTAGCCAATTAGGTTACTTGCTTATAATTTATGTTTGCTTCTCTGGAATTTATGTTTTTTTACTTATCAAGCTTTATATTTATACTTTAGTTGAATAACTTTCATTTTGTTACCTATAACTTGAGAGGTATTAACAGGTTTCATGGAAAAAAGGTCCATTTCAAAGACGCCATTAGTCATCCGACCCGGGTAAGATACATCCATTAATGTTGCATGTGTTGCATGATTGAATTAAATTTATACTTCTTGATTGACAACCCATATTCTAATTTAGCTTTGACTGACAACCCATATTTTAATTTAGCTTTTGTTACTCTTATATCATATGATTGCAGGCAACTATACTCGATGATTCGTAGACCCAATATAGGTCGTCAAGGTGCCAACACTTGTGGCAAAGTATATGGTCGTGACAAGTTAATTTCTCATTCAGCTTCTCAAGCAGATATTCATGTAGATCATGTCAGACCTCCTCCTCATCATCATCATCATGTGATTCCTCCTGAGGCACCTGTTATTGAGCCCCATAGTTCAAGTGGTGTTGCACATGAGATGCAGTCCGAGTATGCGCCGGATAATATTGTTCCTCTTACTGTAGCTGCTGCTAAACCTCGTCGTTTGAGAGGTGTAACCCGTGGGATTCAGGCTGTGAATGATCCGGAGTTACGACCACTATGCTTGATTAGCGATAATAGGTATTTCTTCTAAGAATATTGATTAGCTCAAACATACATTATTAATTTTTACAATGTTTAATTGTGTTGATGTTCATTTTGTTTTTACAGCTTCGTTACTGAAAAGGCTCGAAATAAGTGTGGGCCTATTTTGAAAAGCCATATAAATGAGCCTTGGGTACTTTGGAAACAAGTGCCTGAAGATGTTTTTGAAGGTTGTTGGGAGGAGTTTTCTGTAAGTACAAGTTTTTATACTATATGATATTCTTCATAAGTTAAACTTCATTACTAAAAAGGTTTGAAATAAGTATGTACTTTTATTATGAGTAACATGAAACCTATAATGATTTAGTGTTGATGGCTTCTCCGAGCGATGTGTTTTTTCCTAGAGTTGGCCCATATGTAGAAATGCAATATTACCTTTACTAGATCAATGCTTACTTATGTTATGAAGAACTCAGTAATATTCATCCCTTTCCCCATGTGTTTCTCTAGTTTGACATTGTAATGTATCCATGTTTCTTGTTTTTCCTACATACAAATATTCACATCGTATTCATAATTACCTGGAATTGCACAAGTTTTGGCCTCCCCTGATGTTGGGCTTAGAGAAGTAGAGAATATATGAACTTTGTAGGGATTACCTCAGTTCATTTAATAGTGATATTTGTTTTTTTTTCCTTCTGTGATGATGTGATGAGGAAGGTATTCCCTAATACAAACTTGACAGGCATTCTAGTGTTCAACGATGCTTTAGGTATATTAGAGAAATGGCAACTGATTCTTTAATTATATTATATTTGCGTCATTATATCCATATTTATATGTGATGAATGTCTTTATTTTAAGGTTCAAAAAAATAAACATTGTTAGGTTTATTTATCTTTAATTTTGTCATAGCTTGAACTTTACATGTTTTATCATATTCAAAATTATACTAGTTTCTGCAATAGTGTTGGGCAGTATTGTTGACATCTTTGAATTTTCTGATTTCTTGTCTAACAATATTGTTCTGTCTAACAATATTGTGTTGATGCTAGGGTTGGATATATGTAAATATTTTGTTGCTGAGATACAGTCCATGACTCCACATGGATTATAAGAAAGTTCTATGTAGTTATATTTGTTCAAATAGGAATGAATTTTTTTCTTTCTTTACGTTAGTACTAATATTGCAATTGTGTCAATCAAGTTATTTTACCACAGTCCTTGTTCGTTTAAGTCAGAGATTTGAACTTGAGACAATTTTGATATGAAAGTGGAAAATTGTTAGCAGATATGCACCTTGAGGTTAAATGTGCAGTAGTTTAGATGAACCTATGTTGATTGTCAGAGACTCAGAATATGTAGTATCCGAACACTGAAAGGATAAAGAGGATTACTTTGCAATTTGTCTGCTTGAAATTTGATTTGGCAAATATTTTAAGCAGTAGGTTTTACATTTAAATTCACTTCTATATCTGCTGGCTGATTTATATTCTATTGTTAGACCGTGAAATAATTAAGTGAGGGAACTAAGCAGAAGCTTAAATGATCCTTTTTAAAAATTCAAGTAGCAACATAGTTCAGCAGTGCAACTTTAAACTTACTAGTGAAATATTGCTACTAGTTCAGCAGTGCAACTTTAAACTTACTATTCACTTTACATTTGAGGCTACTAAGGAACTTGACATACTTCCAAATAAATGCCAATATGACTTATTACTTCTATAAGTCTTATTACATTAGCAATGGTACTCTCATGTATGATTAAAATGAAATATTTTCAGGTACAGTTAATGGTAGTATAGTACTCAGTTGAGATTGAGATATGTATATTCTTACTTTAAAAAAAGTTTGTTGTTATTTTTTATGGATAAAGTTATATGGGTACCATTGGTCATTTGGAGCATAAACGAATTGTGGCAATTGTGTAGTTCTAAACGAAGTCAGTTTACTATGTTAGGAGGCGAATGCTAATACTCAAATGTTATATCTTGGTGTGATCAGTGTATAGTCTTATTCTTTCAATAGTGTTAATAAACTTAGTGCATCACATTTTAATATTGTTCCTTGCTGGTTTGTTCCATTTTTGGTAAGCATTAGATACTAACTGATAAAAAAAGTGTCCTCATGATTGTTAATCCATGTTCTTGGGTTGTGGAGGATTTTTTCTGTTCTAGTCCATTGCTTGTTCTTCTTCCCTTCTTTTGTGTGTATATGTCAGTGTTTAAGCTAACAACTTTATCATACTGTTATTATAATTAATCAAGTTATAACTTTATTATTTATTTCTTTATTTCTTTATTTCTTTTCTTTAATACATGCTTAGGCTTGCTTTCGGTTTCGCGAAGGGGAAAATGAGAAAGTGAAGGAGGTCTTTTATAACCATTATAAAAAGCTTTATTCAAAATGGTTGAGCATTGCAAGGCGTGAAGCTCATAAGAAGGCCGATACAAGTGACATGTGTGATGCCTTGAAACCATATAATCCTAGTTGGCTTTCGCAATAAGTTTGGTCAGAGATGATTGATGTGTGGAAGGACCAAGCCTGGAAATCAAAGAGTGCAGCGTCTAAAAAGAATCGAGCAAAATTGACAGTATATCACACTGGTGGTTCTGCACCATTTTCCAAGCATATGATGGATTTGGCAACAACTAAGAAAAGAACTCCAACTTTGATAGAGGTATGGGATAGGACCCACAAGAAGAAACAGGGTGGTAATGGAATTTATATAAACGCCCGTGCCGAGGAGATTGCAGTAAGTCCTTTTTTTACATCAATTTTATTTTCAGTTACAACTAATCTTATTATTACTACTTCATTGTTATTTTTAAATCAAGAGGTCATGATAACTAACTATATTAAATTATTATAATTATATCATTTTTCATATTAGATTGATGTAAAAACATTAAGTCTTCTTGGTTATTATTTTTTAAGTTGATGTAAAATCATTATTAGTATGCCAAGATGTATACCTTACATATGTAAACAATTTTTTAAATAATATATCGTGCATTTTTATTACTTGCAAATGTATTTAATGTACGTATTTAACTCTTATACATGTATTGGATTGTAGACAGAATATAGTGCCAAGGTTGGCGGGCCTGCAGAGGATGGTACACCGGAGATAGACGACTTAGCCATTTGGAGTGAGATAACTGGTGGGACTAAAAAAAATAGGATACTTGGTTTTCCTGGATATCGTGCACGAGACTTGCTTGATCCTCCTCCTATTGTGCCTCAGAGTATAGGTTATTCCTCACCGCAATAGTCTATTGATCCTAAGGTATTGGAGAGTATGGTTGATAAGATTGTCCTCCGTCGATTGGGTATAGAGTCTATGCACGATACTTCTACTGATGATAGTACGCCACAACCGTCCGTTGGTATAGATATTAATGAACGTATAAATAAAATAGTAGAGACGAAGTTCACCAACTTCCTTCAAACATTTACCAACTATGAATCAATTGAGGTATTTACTAATACTTATATTTTTGTCTTTGTATTTCATTAATCTCTCTCTCTTAATTTAAGTTCACCATGTTTATCTTTTTTTATTCTTCGCCTTATTGAAATTAAATTTTGGTGATTCTCTCGCAGAATGAAGTTTACAGGGCCAACCTTGATTTCCTTGAAGAAAATGATGATGAAGTGGACCTAACATGATGTACACTTCATTCCTTCTAGTTTGTTATTATTCTTTCAGTTTTCGTATGTTAGATAATAAATATTGTAAGTACTATAGTCCTCGGGAGATCAAGATACAATAGCAAATTATGTAATTCTTGTGACTTGAACATTATCTATTTATACATGGAGTATTGGTTTTAATTATTGGCTCTTTATGCATGTTTATCAATTAGTTTGAAATAAGTATGACATTTATATTAGCTTGAAATATTAAATTTAATATTTATTATAATAATAATAATAATACTAATACTAATAATAATAATAATATGAAATCACTGATTTGAAAATTAATTATAATTTGCAATGCATTTTGATTATTTACCAATTAATTTTTTATTTACAAATTTATAATTTGTGAAGGAATTTACTTGAGAAATGGACATTAATGAAGGATTATTTTCCTCACTAAAATCTTTTCTAGTTAATTAGTTAGTCATCAATGAAGGAATTTTTCTCTCACTAAATTGGAGAAAGATTCTCAATTTATAATTAGTGAAGGAAAATATTCTCTCGTTAAATAAATTTGTTCTTCACAATATATTATTTGTGAGGGAATAGAGTTATTCACTAATTTCAAACAGTCCTTCTTAAAATATTATTCATGAAGGAAACCAATCTTTCACTAAATAACAATATTTCATTACCAAATATATATTGTGAATAAAAAGTTATTCACAATATATCCTTCACAGAAAACATTTAGTTACTACTTAGTGAAGGATACCCAATTGCGACGAGGTCGTATGCGAGCAATCGTGTGAAGGAAATATTTATTCGCAATAAATCTCTTGTGAGTGATATATTATGTCTTGTGAAGAATTTGTCCGTCACTAGATGCCCTTTTTGGTATAGTGGGTTGTTCATCTCAGTTTGACATCGGAGTCCGCACCAAAGGAAGTTTGGCTTGGATTTACTTCAATAACGTTTCTAGAATTTAGAACGCTCATCAACTATGGACTAGTCGAATCAATAAGGGTTCGCTAGTCAATCAAGGTTCAAAATGTGTAATTCGAGAATCAAAACTAAATCTCACAAAAGGTACGGATTGAATACGTTCTATATAACTGAAGCATTACAAAGAGGAAATTAAAAATGTCTCATTGAATCCATGAAATTGAATGGAATAGAAACAATAACTTGCTCAAGAAGTAATAACATTATGAAGCTTGTATTCTATGATAATGAAATTTAGAAACTTGCGTAAACGTAAAAGTAAGGATAAGATACTTGCTTCGTGCGTAGACTATAAATTTAAGACTCACGTTTCTCTAATCAACCTATACATTCCGTTTATAAAACAGTAACAACAATTAGTTACAGTATATAAACACTTCAGAACCCATTCTCATCCAAAATTTCTATTTTAATAGCTCAATTGACACCGAACAATCAATGGGCTTATGCTACCACCTTTCACAGTAATTTAACATTCATTTTATACATTAGCCTAAGTTTTAGGTATAACCACGTTTTCATACCATGATCACAAAAAAAGAATAAAATTTTTACTCTCGTCTTTTTACTCTTTTTTTTTCCCGTCGGGGCGAGAAAATCCTTTACAAAAATCTCGCCGGGGCGAGGAATTGCTTCACAAAATTCTCGCCGGGGCGAGGAATTGCTTCACAAAATTCTCGCCAGGGCGAGCTCCCCGCCGGGGCGAGTGATCCCTTCACAAAATTCTCGCCGGGGCGAGAATTACGAATTCCAGTTTCTGCAGTTCGCGAAGAACGCAAAAACAGGCCAAACATTTCCCATTTTGTCATTCTTACATCAAATTAAACATACCCAGTTATCAAGTATGGTATGAAATCAAAACCCATTCCATAAACAATGATTTTAATATCACAGATAACCTAAACAACCCAAATAAAGGCTAAAATTTAACTGTTCATACTTTATTGTCAAGTTTTGATACAGTTAACAAAATTAATCATTGTACACTCGTTTGTTAACCAAATCTATCCGTTTAATTATCATTCTTTTCATTTTTACATACATAAACATAACTAGTAATCAATTTAACCAATTAACATGTAAATCAAGTACCAATTTTATACATTTAAACCATATTCGTATACTGTACTACTCTGTAACTTTTTGAATTCTCATATAAACGTAATTTCACGGATTAAATTACTCTAAATCATATTTAAATCATATAAAACACATAAATTCATGCTTACTAACAACTAACATCAATTTATTTAAAGATTTAGCCATACAATTTGGTTTACAGAGAACGTAGAACATGCATTCATGAAAAAAATTAAGAAACACAATTTAAAGATTAAAACTAAGAATTACCTTTGATAATTATGCTAGATTATGCAAGATGATGACAAGGTTTCTGCTAAATTCTCCAAATTCTCTCCTCTTTCTCTCAAGTTTTTCTCTCTGGCTTGAATATGAATTACTGATAATGGAATACGTGAAAAACTTAATAGCAGAGCATGGTGTCAGTTTAATAACTGGCACCAACTTCCACTAAGGCCATGTTTGGCTACTCATATATTCCTCACTTCTAATTTATTTTAATAAAAAGCTTATACTATAGATCATGTCACATATTAAATTAATTAAATAATCTTACTAAAATCAAATGAATAAAATAAAATAATTCTCCATTAAATCACATAACCATATAAATAAAATTCTCATTTATTAATAATGACAAATTATTAAATCTCTAATTAATAATTAAATTAATTAGAAATAACATTATACTTATTTAAATAATATATTTAATCAAATAAATTCAATTAAACACATACTTTAAATATAAAAATTCTCCACATTAATCTAATTAATGTAAAACATATAATTAAATTAATCTACCAAAAATTTATCGATTAATCAATTAATTCAACAATCAAATCATCGAAAATATTAATTTAATTCAATAAATATTTAAAATAAGTTACAAAAATTCTCGTTCGTCACAGATATAAGGTGGTGGTAAATGTTGATTATATATCGACACAAAATTGTAGGATGATATGCATACTCCTTGTAATATCCAAGAATTTTAAACCTCGTTATCAATTAATTATGATATATGAAATTTATTTTTATTTAATTTTACGGACATAATTAGATCTATGTAGGTATTATTTTTTAATTAATTATACGATTTAATAATTTTCTTTACATTAAAGAGATTCACTAATAGTTCGAATAAATTAGTGGTACAACCCTAAGATTTGGTTGGCAAGAAAATTGGGGATAAATTAAATAAGTAAATTCATTTCTTCATGATGTTACATCCAATTTATCGGATTAAATAATTCGAATGAGGGATTTATTGTTAAAATAAATATTTTAAATTAATTAAATAATTAAGTTGGTTATTCAATTTAAATACTAGAAGTATAATTATTATTAGTTTTAGTTGATGAATTGGCCCATTTCCCCTCTTTAGTCGGCTGGCCCAACATCAATTGGGCTGGACCCATTTCCCTTTCATTTCCGGTCGGACCATTGCAAATGGGTTGGGGCAGTCCATACCGGTAAGTCAATTGGGGGTTAATCAGAGCTTAAGGACCAAATCAAGAAGGGGTTGGGAAAGAATTAGGGGTTAACCAACTGGTGCCAAGTAGAGGTCGTTTAGGCTTGCAATCAGATGGAACGGGGGGAGCGCGACAGGGGTGGGCCAGCGTGACCGACGACATAGGCTGGGAACGAAGCAACAACCGGTGGGTGCTCAAGGTTCAAGGTGGGCGAAACGCATAAAGGCGTGGGCGACCGAGCGCTTACCGATCAGACCAAGGGATTAAGGCGCTCGGCGATTGACCGATGGGAATACGCGGCTCGAGGGTCTGCCGGCAAATCACAACTGGGCTCGGATGGGGCTTGATACTGGTTTTGTCCATAGGGGTATTATCCAGCGAATTGGGCAAACACTACTCTATAAATTGAAACCCCTGAACTCTAGCGTAGCAGCCGATGTTGTGAGTTCAAAAAAAAAATTTAGTTAGAGAGAGAGTGGCGATTCCAGCTCAGGGGGGGGGAAGTGCTAGCTGAGAGTTGACTGTCCAATTTCATCAATTACTTTGGAAGAAGAAGGAGGATAGCAAACCAGACAGCCTCAAGGTATAACAATAAGCTGCTGTGACAGTTCTTGTGGGTTTATTTTATTTTTTTTCTTTCTTCTGTGCTTGGGTTGTGTTGTTCTTTAATGGGAACTCTGTATATTGAAGAACCATAAGGTTCGGGCAGCATGATTATGTATAAGGACTAGGCCAGCGTCGACCCTTGGTACGCTCACAAGGTGTTCGACGAAATGTCTATAAGAGTCTGTCCTTAAATTCTTTCTTCTTTCCCTATTGTGTTGAGCAGTAATCTGGTTAAGCTTGAATAAAATTGCAGAAATTAGGTATATCATGTGTTCATATGTTGTTGTTGGTTATGGCACATTTGTAAAGAAATGAGTTTTGTTTGCACAATGGTTTGTTATACCAAAGTTGTGTCATGGGTCTTTGTGTGGGTTTTTTGTCTGTAGATTTCAGGCCTTGAACTTGTGTGTATATGCATCCTGTTGCAGAAACTCAGCATAATATTAGTATGGCCAACAACTAAGTTATTATTAAGAGGGATTAATCGGGTGACTTAGTTACCCAATAAACTTTAAATGTACTTGAATTATTTTTCAAGTGGGTTGTTTAATTCATTAGCTTACTCAACAAAGGTAACTAACAAATAAAGTCTATTCAATTAATTAATTGTTATTTAACTGCGATCAAACAATAAACTAGGGGTAATAATTATTTAACTGTAATTAGATGTAATACTGTTGGACTAATTGTTAGTTATTATTTGAATTAATGATACACTAATAAAATAATTATTTATTATAATAATGGATAAAGATAATAAATATTTAATTATTATTTAATTAATATTAAATAATAATTAAGTATGAGTAAAGTTAATAAATTTATTATTTGACATTAAATAATAAGTAAAGGTAATAAATATTTAATTATTATTTAATTAATATTAAATAACAATTAGGTATGAGTAAAGCTAATAAATTAATTATTTATTATTTGAAATTAATAAATAAAGATAATAGTTACTTAATTATTATTTAATTAATATTAAATGATAATTAAGTATGAGTAGAGTTAAATAAATTAATTATTTAATTAATGTTAAATAAGAAATAAGGGGTAATAATTACTTAATTACCTTTAAAAGTGAATAGAAGCTAAGTGCAATAAAATTAAAATAACTTATTAATTATTAATTAGTCACTATTAATTTGTAATTGCACTAATAAATTTATTATTTATTTTTATAAATAATAAATAGGGATTATTAACCAAATAAATTAAATACAAGTAAGGTTACTAACATGAATGCCCAAATAATAAATAAACATGATTAGCTATTTAAAATAATAACTAGAGGACATTAATTAATTTCTATTTAGCTACTGCTAAATAGAAATTGAATGTTGATAGAATTAGTAGAGTAATGTTAATTGTTAGTGAATGTTTATCACTTAAGAGAAACATTGTTAGTTAATTAATTCATTAGCGTAAAAAAAATTAAAATTAAATTAAGTGTCTTATAGGATTGAGGATAGTCTATTAACTTATGTGTTATGTGACTGGTTTAATTGCTAAATAAATAGCACAAATGAGTGTACCGATATACAACTATACCATACTAATTGATAGATTGACTTTGTCAATGATAGGTCATTCAAGGCCAATTAGTTAATGCTAAAATAAAATTGTAGCTGAGCAGACAGGCAAGTTTCCTTTAACCCTACTCAATTTACATTCGAGCAGGATGTGATGTATTATGCAAGTTCCCTTTCTCCTGAAACTTTACCCTGTGGAATTTTCCTTAACCCTACTCAATTATATTCGAGTAGGTTACTATTGTATTGAAGCATGAAATTTTATTTTCAAGAATGCTTAAGTGGTTTAATCAAATTACAATTAATCCACATCGATATTATTGACACTCGTACTTAGTGCACTTAAACTCGTACAGTCTTGGATTTGTACATTTATTAAAGTTTCGTAATTCACGAACTGTTTAAGATTGAGTCTGGGCCCTTGTTCGGTCGGGCAAATATATGAGAATTTATAAAAGTTATCCAAACCAATCAATGGTATGGATTCTTAGACTGAAATGAACATCCCTTTTATTATAGGGGAGTACCCCATGTATCTAATATAAGGTACAAACAGCAGAGTTGAATGTTATGCATATACATAGCGTACGCTAGGCTGATCCCCTCAAGTACATATTCTGTAGCCAATAACCAAAGGGTCAACTAGCTATTGACTCCCTTGGAAGTTATTGTTCAAAGTCTACTTGACTATCAATTGTCCTAAAAGAAATTATTGTTATTGCTTCTGATATTTATGTTGTTGAATTCCCTCTCTATATTCCATTTATCATGATATATCCTTTATTGTTGTATTTAAACTTGTTGAGCAAACTAGTTGTTCATCCTTACTATATCATGACTTTCATTGCAACTAAACCTGAGACTTTAGGGAAGGGCAAGGGTAAAGAAAAGATGAAGTGATAGGCTTCACGTAGCTGACTTTATTTTATGTTTAGTTTAATTTGCTATTAATGTAATTTGAACCCTAATTACTATTTAGGGTATGTTTTGTGCTATGTGTTACGGTTATTGTATCTTGGGACTAGTAACACCTTTGAAATGAACAACATATGTTTGTTATATTCCGCATTTAGTTATAGTATGTTGTTGGAGGTGAATGTTTGTATTGAATCGTGATGACCGGATTCGGATATTTTGAGACCCGAATTTGGGGGTGTCACAGGTTGGTATCAAAGCTGTAGGTTATAAACTTTAGGATCGCGAAACCTAGGTTATGACATTAGTTTTACACTCGTATTGAGTACGCTAGGATGTGAATCGAGGAGATTCGGGTGATGGTCATGTCTGGGGTGGATTGTGGAAATCTGTCGAGCCGAGTTATACATGATAAAATATCATTTCATTTTATCAGTGAACATATTTTATTATAATATTTACATCTGGTTATTTGTTGTCTCTGTCTGTGGTTGTAGGATGCCTGACATAGGGATACCCAGTCCTGCTGGAGAGGTGGAATTCACTGACATCCTTGTGGACACTGTGGGTTTAGTCGAGGTGCAGCCAGGTGTGCCTGAGGCCGAGTACAGTTCTGGGGAGGAGCCGGTTACTGGAAGAGTACTGAGACAGTTGAGTGATGATGGGGAGGATGAGGATCCGGAGGAGGATCCAGTGACAGAGGATGATGAGCCACCTGCGTATGCAGACGGTATGGGCACTACTGCTGATGATATCATTGAAGGACTGTCAAATAGGAATAAGGAGCTTGAGAACCGGGTAGCCCATCTGGAGGAACAGAACCAGATCCATCAGGCCATGGAAGATTAGTATAGGGAGTTAGCATATCAGTTGGAGAATGAGTTGGGATTGTTGAAGGTACAACTACAGGGGTATGAGGCCTCAGCACAACGGATTGGACCACTACTACATCAGTTGGTGGCCAGGAATGCCGAGCTGAGAGAGAAGTTGGAACGAAAGGAAGCAGAGTTAGCCGAGCTGAGGGTCAAGCATGAGGCTACGAAGTTTGAGTTCAATCAAGAGATTGCTGAAAATATCCGGGTTAGAGACGTCTGGGTCAGAGCAGCGAGGAGAGTTGTTCAGCTGGAGGACAAGTTGGAGGCTGGAGCTGTAAGGATAGAGACCTTGGGGTTAGCTCTGGACGCAGCCTATAGAAGGCCTCGTATTGAGGTAGGAGAATCTAGTCGCTCAATTCGTCACCGGGTCATGGGTGGAGTGTTTTCCTCAAATCAACAGGAGCAGGTTCGTCACGACATGTAGTGACATGTCAGTTTAGGTGTCTTGTCATGCTTATAGGTGCCGTAAGTCCCACTTTTTGTTATAATAGGGACATATTCGTGTTGTAAACCCCTATATTTTGTAACATGCTTGGGGTAGCAGTTAAACTCTGACTTTTGTTTTGTTATGAGGGGTGGATAGTTATTGTTCCCTACTTTTTTTTAAGGGGATGGTTAGTGTTCGATAGGGCATGCCATTGCGCATTTATAGAAGTATGCCACAGGTTGAGTCCGATTGTATCAGAACAGTGGTATATGAATATAAATGCAGTTGTTTTATTTAAATCAAATGTGTTGATAGATGTTTTTACTCTTAATTGCTGATTTCAATGACATATTGTGCAAAACATAAAACTATAAGTGAAAGTCAGCAGTTTTCCGTTATCAAATCATGCCGCCAAGAGGACGTCCGCGTAACCGGCGGGTTGAAGAGTCAGCAAGCGAGGTTGGGGATCAACCCAATCCAATGAGAGTGTTCGCAGAGATGCTGGCAGAGGCTATGCAAGCGAGACCGCCACCTGTAGGGACCCAACCAGCACCCCAGCCAGCGCATCATTTAGCCAACTTTAAGGATTTCAAACTGGTTGGACCACCCGAGTTCAAGGGAACTCTTAACCCAATAGAAGCACAGACTTGGATCGAAGAAATGGAGAAGGTCTTCGAGGTCGCACGGGTGGCTGAGGAACAGAAAACTGGTTTTACCACGTTCATGTTGAAGGGCGAAGCTAACTATTGGTGGAAGGCCAATAAGGGACGAGCAGGCGAGGGAGTCATTTCATGGGACAGATTTAAAGAGCTATTCTTCAAAAATTATTTTTCGGAAAATACACAGCAGGACATGGAAGTTAGGTTTTTGGAACTGAATATGACTGTCGCAGAGTACGCGGCAAAATTCAATGAGTTGGCCCGATTTGCCCCACATCAAGTGGACATCGAGGCCAGGAAGGCAAGAAGATTTGAATTGGGATTGAAGCCATGGGTGCAGAAGTCAGTCGCAATATTGAAGATTAAGAACTTCTCGGAACTGCTGGAGAGGGCCATCATTGCGGAAGGGGACAATGAAGCGGTGGCACGATTCAACCAAGACAGAAAGAAGATTCAGGAAGTAACCAAGGCGGGAAGCAACGGAGGAAGCAACCCTAATAAGGGCAAATGGAATGAAAGCCAATCGTCCAGGAGCAATAAGTCCAGAGGAGAGGCTAAGAAAAGTGGAAAATGTAGCAACTGCGGGAAGAATCACTCGAGGGAGTGCATGAAGGGGAGGAGCGTTTGTTACCGTTGTGGACAACCGGGGCACATGGCTCCTCAGTGTCCGAACAAATAGAAAGGAGAATGTTTTTCTTGTGGAGCACCCGACCACCAGATCAAGGATTGTCCGAAGAGGAAGGGCGACGTCGGGAGTGGCAACAGAAGCAACAACAACAACAACAACAATAACAACCGGCTGAGCTACGGGGGACCAGTCAGTCAAGCCAACAGGCCAACGGCACGCACGTTCAACATGACCGTCCGGGATGCGGTGGAATCCAAGGACGTGGTGTCAGGTATCATCCCAATCAATGATATAAATGCATATGTGTTATTCGATTCGGGGGCTACCTGCTCTTTTATTTCCGAAGAATTTGCTAATCAGTTAAATTTACCGTGTGAGAAGTTAGAACACCCTATGAACGTAGAAGTAGCAAACAAAGAAATTATCCCCGTAGAATGCATTCATAGGAACTGTTGTGCCGAATTGCGAGGATTTAAGCTCAACGTGGATATGATACCGATTCATTTGGGAGAGTTTGATGTAATCCTTGGAATGGATTGACTATCGATTCACGGAGCAGTTATTGACTGTAAGGAGAAGTGTGTACACTTGAAGACTCCTAATAAGTCGAAGGTGGTATTCTATGGTAGTAAATCACCGGGACAATCTTGTTGTCTGACGATGATGCAAACAAAGAGATTACTTAAGAAAAGTTGCGTATGTTATTTGGCTCACGTGGTTGATACTCGACAAGTCAAAGGTGAATTGAGTCAAATACCAATCGTGAGGGAATTCACTGATGTCTTCCCAGATGAGATTCCGGGGCTGTCGCCGGACAGAGAAATCGAGTTCGTAATCGACTTGGTACCGGGAACTGCACCAATATCAAAGCCGCCGTATCGAATGGCACCTGTAGAAATGAAAGAGTTGATGGTTCAACTGCAGGAACTGTTAGACAAGGGTTACATCAGACCGAGCGTATCACCATAGGGAGCGCCAGTCCTGTTCGTAAAGAAGAAGGATGGTTCGATGAGGCTTTGTATCGACTATCGCGAGTTGAACAAAGTTACGATTAAGAATAGGTATCCGTTGCCCAGAATTGACGATCTGTTTGATCAACTCAAAGGAGCGAAATACTTTTCAAAGATCGATTTAAGAACGGGCTATCACCAGCTGAAGGTGAGGCAGGAAGATATCCCGAAGACGGCATTCAGAACTCGTTATGGGCATTTCGAGTTTCTGGTAATGTTATTTGGATTAACGAATGTACCAACGGCATTCATGGATATGATGAACAGAGTGTTCAAGCAGTACTTGGACAAGTTCGTAGTCGTATTCATCGATGACATCTTGGTGTATTCAGAGACAGAGGAGAAGCATGCTGAACATTTAAAGATTGTGTTGGAGGCTCTCAGAAGGGAGAAACTGTATGTGAAGTTTTCTAAGTGTGAGTTTTGATTACAGAGGGTGCAATTTCTAGGCCACGTCATTAACAAAAATGGTGTTTCGGTGGACCCAGCAAAAGTAGAAGCGGTTATTAATTGGGAACAACTGAAGACACCAACAGAGATCAAGAGTTTCTTGGGATTAGCGGGATACTATCGAAGATTAATCCAGAATTTTTCAAAGATAGCATCACCGATGACCAATCTCACCAGAAAAACAGTTAAGTTCGTTTGGACGGAGAAATGCGAGGGAAGTTTTATGGAGCTAAAGAAGAGACTTAGTCAAGCACTGGTGTTGGCTTTACCAGACAACAATGGAGGTTTCGTAGTATATAGCGATGCGTCACACAAAGGTCTTGGCTGTGTGCTGATGCAGCACGGCAAGGTCATTGCGTACGCGTCGCGTCAGCTGAAGGACTATGAGAAGGGATACCCGACTCATGACCTGGAGTTAGCCGCGGTAGTTTTCGCCTTGAAGATTTGGAGGCACTACCTATACAGAGAGAAGTGGAAGATATACACAGACCACAAAAGTCTAAAATATATCTTC
The DNA here is from genome assembly GCA_034770075.1 of Aralia elata. Taxonomy (NCBI): domain Eukaryota; kingdom Viridiplantae; phylum Streptophyta; class Magnoliopsida; order Apiales; family Araliaceae; genus Aralia; species Aralia elata. The sequence continues at coordinate 49,885,361 of CM068384.1, forward strand.
ACTCAAGGTTGGAATTGATCAAGGATTACGACTGTGAGATTCTATACCATCCGGGCAAAGCAAACGTAGTGGCTAATGCCTTAAGCAGGAAAGGTAAAGCAAAATTGATGAGGCTGGCAACTCAAAAGGAGTTGATAAAGGACTTTGAACGTCTGGAATTGGAGGTTAAGTATCCGATGGAGACGGACGAAAAATTGTTTACCGTGACAGCGGGTCCGACTCTACTAGATAAGATAAAGGAGGCTCAATAATTTGATGAAGAATGCATTGACATTAAGAAGCAATTATTGGAGGGAGAAACGTTGAAATACAAGATTGACAGCACATGATTGCTGAGGTTTGAGGGGAGGGTATGGGTACCCTATGTACCAGACTTAAGGGAAGAAATATTGCAGGGGGACCATAATACGAGATATTCGGTACATCCGGGTAGCACCAAGATGTATCAAGATCTTCGTCAGCATTATTGGTGGCCGCATTTGAAGGGAGAAGTTGCAGAATGCGTCAGCCGATGTTTAACTTGTCAGAGGGTTAAGGCAGAGCACCAGCGGCCGAGCGAATTGTTGCAACCTTTAGAGATCCCCGAGTGGAAGTGGGAGCACGTCACAATGGATTTTGTGGTAGGGCTTCCAACGACACAGAAGGGACTAGACGTCATCTGGGTGATTGTAGATCGTTTGACCAAGTCTGCTTATTTTCTACCGATCAAGATCAGGTACAAATTGGAGCAGTTAGCGAAACTTTACGTAAAAGAGATAGTATCGCGGCATGGAGTACCGGTATCTATTGTGTCTGACAGGGATCCGCGCTTCACGTCAAATTTTTGGAGAAGTTTACAAGAAAGAATGGGAACGCAGTTGAGGTTGAGTACAGCGTATCATCCTCAGACTGATGGCCAGAGCGAGCGAACAATTCAAACCTTGGAAGACATGCTGAGGGCTGTCGTAATGGACTTAAGGGGCAGCTGGGACGATCACTTGCCACTGGTAGAGTTCGCGTACAACAACAGTTATCACGCTAGCATCGGCATGCCACCGTACGAAGCGTTGTATGGAAGGAAGTGTCAAATGCCGTTATGTTGGGATGAGGTCGGTGAGTGGAGATTGTTGGGACCAGAGTTGGTACAGCAGACCGTGGAAATTGTTAAAGTAATAAGACAACGTTTAGTAGCAGCTCAGGATCGTCAGAAGAAGTATGCTAACTTATATCGCCAGAAGCGGGACTTTTAAGTTGGTAGTTATGTGTTTTTGAAGGTATCTCCCTGGAAAGGGAAGATCCGTTTTGGGAAGAAAGGCAAGCTAAGCCCTAGATTCATAGGACCGTTCGAGATTTTGGGGCGAATAGGCGAAGTAGCGTACGAGGTAGCGTTACCTCCTGAACTTGAGCACATTCACAACGTGTTCCATGTATCAGTGTTATGTCCTTATAAGCCAGACTACAAACACGTTATTTCCTATGAGCTAATTCAAGTCGAGAAGGACTTATCATACGAGGAGGTTCCTGTCCAAATACTTGATAGGAAAGAGCAGAAGCTGAGGAATAAAATCATTCATTCCGTTAAGGTTCTCTAGAGAAATCACGCGGTGGAGGAAGCTACGTGGGAACTCGAAGAGAAGATGAGAGCAAATTATCCGCAATTATTTAAGTAATCTTAGGTTGAAATTCCAAGGACGGAATTTTTATAAGGGGGAGAGGATGTAATGTCCAAGAATTTTAAACCTCGTTATCAATTAATTATGATATATGAAATTTATTTTTATTTAATTTTACGGACATAATTAGATCTATGTAGGTATTATTTTTTAATTAATTATACGATTTAATAATTTTCTTTACATTAAAGAGATTCACTAATAGTTCGAATAAATTAGTGGTACAACCCTAAGATTTGGTTGGCAAGAAAATTGGGGATAAATTAAATAAGTAAATTCATTTCTTCATGATGTTACATCCAATTTATCGGATTAAATAATTCGAATGAGGGATTTATTGTTAAAATAAATATTTTAAATTAATTAAATAATTAAGTTGGTTATTTAATTTAAATACTAGAAATATAATTATTATTAGTTTTAGTTGATGAATTGGCCCATTTCCCCTCTTTAGTCGGCTGGCCCAACATCAATTGGGCTGGACAAATTTCCCTTTTATTTCCGGTCGGACCATTGCAAATGGGTTGGGGCAGTCCATACCGGTAAGTCAATTGGGGGTTAATCAGAGCTTAAGGACCAAATCGAGAAAGGGTTGGGAAAGAATTAGGGGTTAACCAACTGGTGCCGAGTAGAGGTCGCTTAGGCTTGCAATCGGATGGAACGGGGGGAGCGCGACAGGGGTGGGCCAAGGTGAGGCGACCGGCGGCATAGGCTGGGAACGGAGCAACGACCGGTGGGTGCTCAAGGTTCAAGGCGGGCGAAACGCATAAAGGCGTGGGCGACCGAGCGCTTACCGATCGGACCAAGGGATTAAGGCGCTCGACGATTGACCGATGGGAATACGCAGCTCGAGGGTCTGCCGGTAAATCACAGCTGGGCTCGGATGGGGCTTGACGTAGACAATCGACTGCCTATTCCCCTCTACCCGTTGGATACTGGTTTTGTCAATAGGGGTATTATCCAGCGAATTGGGCAAACACTGCTCTATAAATTGAAACCCATGAACTCTAGCGTAGTAGCCGATGTTGTGAGTTCAAAAAAAAAAATTAGTTAGAGAGAGAGTGGCGATTCCAGCTCGGGGGGGAGGGAAGTGCTAGCTGAGAGTTAAATGTCCAATTTCATCAATTACTTTGGAAGAAGAAGGAGGACAACAAACCGGACAGCCTCAAGGTATAACAATAAGCTGTTGTGACAGTTCTTGTGGGTTTATTTTATTTTTCTTTCTTTCTTCTCTGCTTGGGTTGTGTTGTTCTTTAATGGGAACTCTGTATATTGAAGAACCATAAGGTTCGGGCAGCATGATTATGTATAAGGACTAGGCCAGCGTCGACCCTTGGTACGCTCACAAGGTGTTCGACGAAATGTCTATAAGAGTCTGTCCTTAAATTCTTTCTTCTTTCCCTATTGTGTTGAGCAGTAATCTGGTTAAGCGTGGATAAAATTGTAGAAATTAGCTATATCATGTGTTCATATGTTGTTATTGGTTGCGGCACATTTGTAAAGAAATGAGTTTCGTTTGCACAATGGTTTGTTATACCAAAGCTATGTCATGGGTCTTTGTGTGGGTTTTGTGTGTGTAGATTTCAGGGCTTGAACGTGTGTGTGTATGCATCCTGTTGCAGAAACTCAGCATAATATTAGTATGGCGAACAACTAAGTTATTATTAAGAGGGATTAATCGGGTGACTTAGTTACCCAATAAACTTTAAATGTACTTGAATTATTTTTCAAGTGGGTTGTTTAATTCATTAGCTTACTCAACAAAGGTAACTAACAAATGAAGTCTATTCAATTAATTAATTGTTATTTAACTGCGATCAAACAATAAACTAGGGGTAATAATTATTTAACTATAATTAGATGTAATACTGTTGGACTAATTGTTAGTTATTATTTGAATTAATGATACACTAATAAAATAATTATTTATTATAATAATGGATAAAGATAATAAATATTTAATTATTATTTAATTAATATTAAATAATAATTAAGTATGAGTAAAGTTAATAAATTTATTATTTGACATTAAATAATAAGTAAAGGTAATAAATATTTAATTATTATTTAATTAATATTAAATAACAATTAGGTATGAGTAAAGCTAATAAATTAATTATTTATTATTTGACATTAATAAATAAAGATAATAGTTACTTAATTATTATTTAATTAATATTAAATGATAATTAAGTATGAGTAGAGTTAAATAAATTAATTATTTAATTAATGTTAAATAAGAAATAAAGGGTAATAATTACTTAATTACCCTTAAAAGTGAATAGAAGCTAAGTGCAATAAAATTAAAATAACTTATTAATTATTAATTAGTCACTATTAATTTGTAATTGCACTAATAAATTTATTATTTATTTTTATAAATAATAAATAGGGATTATTAACCAAATAAATTAAATACAAGTAAGGTTACTAACATGAATGCCCAAATAATAAATAAATATGATTAGCTATTTAAAATAATAACTAGAGGACATTAATTAATTTCTATTTAGCTACTGCTAAATAGAAATTGAATGTTGATAGAATTAGTAGAGTAATGTTAATTGTTAGTGAATGTTTATCACTTAAGAGAAACATTGTTAGTTAATTAATTCATCAGCTTAAAAAAAATTAAAATTAAATTAAGTGTCTTATAGGATTGAGGATAGTCTATTAACTTATGTGTTATGTGACTGGTTAAATTGCTAAATAAATAGCACAAATGAGTGTACCGATATACAACTATGCCATACTAATTGATAGATCGACTTTGTCAATGATAGGTCATTCAAGGCCAATTAGTTAAAGCTAAAATAAAATTGTAGCTGAGCAGATAGGCAAGTTTCCTTTAACCCTACTCAATTTACATTCGAGCAAGATGTGATGTATTATGCAAGTTTCCTTTCTCCTGAAACTTTACCCTGTGGAATTTTCCTTAACCCTACTTAATTATATTCGAGCAGGTTACTATTGTATTGAAGCATTAAATTTTATTTCCAAGAATGCTTAAGTGGTTTATTCAAATTACAATTAATCCACATCCATATTATTGACACTCGTACTCAATGCACTTAAACTCGTACAGTCTTGGATTTGTACATTTATTAAAGTTTCGTAATTTACGAACTGTTTAAGATTGAGTCTGGGCCCTTGTTCGGTTGGGCAAATATATGAGAATTTATAAAAGTTATCCAAACCAATCAATGGTATGGATTCTTAGACTGAAATGAACATCCCTTTTATTATAGGGGAGTACCCCATGTATCTAATATAAGGTACAAACAGCAGAGTTGAATGTTATGCATATACATAGCGTACGCGAGGCTGATCCCCTCAAGTACATATTCTGTAGCCAGTAACCAAAGGGTCAACCAACTATTGACTCTCTTCGAAGTTATTGTTCAAAGTCTACTTGACTATCAATTGTCCTAAAAGAAATTATTATTCTTGCTTCTGATATTTATGTTGTTGAATTCCCTCTCTATATTCCATTCATCATGATATATCCTTTATTGTTGTATTTAAACTTGTTGAGCAAACTAGTTGCTCATCCTTGCTATATCATGACTTTCATTGCAGCTAAACCCGAGACTTCAGGGAAGGGCAAGGGTAAAGAAAAGATGAAGTGATAGGCTTCACGTAGCTGGCTTTATTTTATGTTTAGTTTAATTTGCTATTAATGTAATTTGAACCCTAATTACTATTTAGGGTATGTTTTGTGCTATGTGTTAAGGTTATTGTATCTTGAGACTAGTAACACCTTTGAAATGAACAACATATGTTTGTTATATTTCGCATTTAGTTATAGTATGTTGTTGGAGGTGAATGTTTGTATTGAATCGTGATGACCGGATCCGGGTATTTTGAGACCCGAATTTGGGGGTGTCACACTCCTAGGATATTGGTTAGGCCGATCCCGTACCAGATATCCGAAATCAAGCGGTTCTAAGTCATTGAAGAATGATAGAACTAATTGAAATATATGGTTCATGTACAAAACCCTCAGTTATACATCTTTGACATCTTTCAACTCAAGCACATTGTGTTTACATTTTCAAATAAACTTGCTGAGCATTTGTAGCTCATTCTTACATACAACTTTCTTTGCAGTTTTAGATGGTAATTCTGGAACTTCAGAGACGGCCAAAGGGAAATGACCGTGTTAATTAGTTTTACTTTATTTAAGTCTTTTAAAGGCTTTGTTGTAATAACTTAGTACTAAGAACGATGTAACTGAACTTAATGATATAAAATATATTATCATCCTTTATTATATCGAATGTGTTATACTTTGATCTTTAAATTGTTAGAATAGTTGTACTAAGTTAGTACAATATCCATATGAACTATACATCTGAATGAGGGTATTGAATGATATTGAGAGTTCTATAAGCTTTGGGGTTACACTTAATGAGCGCCGGTAAGGTGCCATCTTTACCGGAATGCGTCCCTCAGTTCTAGGGACAATCTTATCATTAATACTGTGAATGTCAGATAGATAGGGAATATCGATATGAAAGAGATATTCATAAGATATGAATCTATACATCCAAGTTAGGTATCAAACACAGTTAACGTTCTGACGAGAACTATTATCTGTTATGGGATACTGTGAACCTTAGATAGATAGAAATTATATATTATGGAATATTTATAGTTAAATAGTATCACGTGAGCACCAAATCTGCTATAGGAAGTGTAGAGAATTTGGGGGCGTCACAATTAGTGGGTTAAAATATTTGTTTTAATTAATTGAATAAAGAAATTTATTTAGTTAATGATGATAATTTTATTTATATTACAATAATTACATGTAATATGAATAATGGTATGATATTTAATATTATGCCAAAAGTATGTGAATTAATAGTTGGTCAAAACTAATTAACTTAATTAGTATGAACTAACTAAGGAAGCGAATAATTGCATATAAGACAAGAATAGTGGTAGAAAACTCAAATTTGAGTTCTGAGTGGTATTTGGAGACACGGACTGGACGGTTGAGTTCGCAACGTCGAAAATAGTAGGAATAGACTAAAAACATAAAATGTGTTGGGGGTTAACTTTTTGGTCAAAAAGTTAATAGTTGACTCTTCGATAAAATGTCAAACTCAGAATTCGGAGATGAATTTGAAGAAATGAATATTCCCATGACGTTGAGAATGTCAAAATTAGTTGGAATCGACTATAAGTTCAAAAAAAATTAATTTTTAGTATCCGAAATGGTCAAATGGACAATTAAACGGATAAATGAGTAAATAAAAAAAGAGAAAGAATTTGAGAGAGAGTGGGGCCACATGTGCGGCTGATAATTGAAAGGAGGGAGAGAGAATGAGTTGGTGGGAGACAAAGAAATAAGAAAAGGAAGAAAAGGAGGAAAATGAGGAAAGTGAAGAAAAAGAGAAATAAGGAATAAGGGAGGAAAGAGAGTTAGTGGGAAATGATGGGGGAGAAAAGAAAGAAAAAGAGAAGAAAAATGATAAAAGGAAAAAGAAAGGAAAAGAATAAAAACTAAAATACTCCACCTCCACCCTCATTTTCCTCACTCGGCAGAAATAGAGAGAGAGAGAGAGAGAGAGAACTAGAAACTTTGCTGGAAATGAAGAGAGAAAAGGGAGAGAAAGAAGAAAAAGGGAAGAATAAAAAGAAATAAAGAAGAAATGTTCCATAAATGAACTGTTGATGTGATTAAGACTATGTTATTAATGAAAGAAGCAAAGGAAAATTTAATTCATATTTATTTGAACTGCTTCACAATTATTGTTCAATTATTGAAGTTTTTTAAAAAGATTATTATATTCACTAATGTTGTTTATTCACTGCTTATACTTGCTGGGCAATTAAATGCTCACTCTTGCAAATTTTAAAATTTTTGCAGCTACAGCGGAAAGACCAAAATGGTCAGAAGAAGATAAGAGTTACTAATTGTTAAGGTAGAATAGTTAAAGTTTATGACGGGTTATGGATTTTTATGCATTTTATGTAAAGAGATTATGTATATATTTGTTGAGATGATTTAAACTTGTATAAACAAGAGAAATCAAGAAACTAAAGGAAAGAAACATTCGTTGGAAAATATTTTCGGATGTTTCAACATGAAATCTTTAACGGATTTTGAAACTAAAAATATGGTTAGAATCCTGAAATATAGTAGATCTGATCTGGGCAAGAAAATTTAAGAAAACGCACCGAAAAATTTTTGGTTCGTCGGAGAAGATGATCGAAAAGTCGCTACCGACGAACTTTCCGGCAGAGGCCGTTTGAGCTATTTCTGTCTAGAATTAGGAGAAACTTTGAACTACAAAGTTGTAGAGAATTTAATTTCATGCGAAATGGATGTAAAATTCGTAATTTTCCGATAAGCGTATTAATTATTATGATGTTTTGAAGATTCAACACTTTGGAGATTAAAATTAAATTCACTGAAAATTATGTAAATGGTGGAAAATTATGAAATTTGGTGAAAAATATTATAATATTATTTATGATTTTCTGGAAAGTTTTGGAAATTTTTTGAAGAGCAAAAGTATTTATTTTATGTTTAAGATATTTAAAGTTAGTTTAAAAATAGTGAAAATTCACATAAAATTAGGTGAATGGTGGAAAATTATGAAACTTGGTGAAAAATCCTATAATATTATTTATGATTTTCTGGAAAGTTTTGGAAATTTTTTGAAGAGCAGAAGTATTTATTTTATGTTTAAGCTATTTAAAGTTAGTTTTAAAATAGTGGAAATTCACATAAAATTAGGTGAATGGTGGAAAATTATGAAACTTGGTGAAAAATCTTATAATATTATTTTAGAATTTCTGGAAAGTTTTGGAAAAGTTTTAAAGAGCAGAAGTATTTATTGTATTTTTAAGATATTTAAAGTTATTTTAAAAAAATTTTAAGATATTTAAAGTTATTTTAAAAATAAATGGAAATTTGTAGGAAATTCTATGAATGGTGGAAAATTATAATAATTGGTGTAAAAACTTATAATAATACAAGATAAATATTGATGATGTTTTGAAGATATAAAAGTATGTTGAGTTATCATTTCTATTTTGAAGCTATTAAATGATAGTTTTTATAAATAGAAATAATTGTAGAAAATTGTCGGATAATTAGAAAAATGTGAAAGTTGGTTGAAAGGTCTATAATAATATTCTAAATATTTTAGGGGGATCAGTGGACTCGTAAGATGAAGTAAGGGTAAAATGGTCATTTTGACTGTAAGATTATAAAAAATATATAAGTTGATACTCGAGGACGGAGTACGATAAACAAGTTACTAAAACGAGGTTGCGATTAGTTACCGATGGTAACTATTATGTAGTAATTAATAAGGTAATAAAATAAATCCTATGAATGATGTAGGTTATCATTTGGAAGAAGTGGGTAACGTAATCGGAGAAAGTGCAGGTAGACAGGCAAGTTTCCTAACTTACACAAACTTTATATTGTGCAATTTTCTAATATCATTCAATTATATTTTCATGAATGATATATGATGTATTGAAGCTTTAATTTATGTTTTGTTTATGTTGTGTGAATTTTAAACTTATGCAAATATTTTAATATTTGTACAAGTTGTTCAAGCTATGTTAAATTGTAAAATCTTATGTTTGGTTATGAAATTTCATTTGCTATATGAGATTCATCTTATTATGTAAAATGACTTATAAAAGAGAGTTATTTGCCATTTGATTCGGCTTAACTCGATTTGTGAGCTATTCTAGTTAGAATTTTATTATTGTGATATTGAATTGTAATAATTCTTGAATTGTGATAGTTGATTGTGCCAAGTCAAATATTATTGGGCAATTATCAATATAGGTTGCACCCTGTGCAACGATGTGATTGTTAAACGTTAAATCCAAGAACGTGCTAGACCAATATTAGCACTTATGTGCTAAACTAAAGAAAAAATATTCCATAAATGAACTGTTGATGTGCTTAAGACTATGTTATTAATGAAAGAAGTAAAGAAAAATTTAATTCATATTTATTTGAACTGCTTCACAATTATTGTTTAATTGTTGAAGTTTTTTAAAAAGATTATTCTATTCATGAATGTTGTTTATTCACTGCTTATACTTGTTGGGCAATTAAATGTTCACTCTTGCAAATTTTAAAATTTTTGCAGCTACAGCAGAAAGACCAAAATAGTCAGAAGACGATAAGAGTTACTAATTGTTAAGGTAAAATAGTTAAAGTATATGACGGGTTGTAATATTATATAATAATGTTGTAATATTATTTGAGGTAGTTAGGTAAAGGTCTTCGTACCTGGGAGTATGTTGAATTATATTGTAATATTTTAATATTTACTCTGACGTTGAAGAAATATGTTGAGTAGATAGTGTCTTGACGGTACCGGACTCGGGTTTGAAGATAGACCAGATTTTTGGGCTGTCACGGAGAGACAGTGAAGGGGAGAGCATAACAACTGAAATCTCAACTCATTCTGTATAATAATTCAATTAGGAAACAACAATTAAAAGGAAAAATTTAAGAGGAAAGCATGAATACACATTAATCTGCAAACGGGATATGATAATTAGCTTGCCAAAAACTCACTCATCTTTCCAAAATTAAAATCCATATGTTAATTAACTTGAGAAGCTTGCAATTACATATGTTAAAAAAACATTAGTCACCTCACCTTTCGTTTTCGAAACACTTCATATATTGTAAACTGGACCCAACTCCAATTACAATACGCTTAATCAGTAAAACCTAGTTTGTAATCCATAAAAGATAAGGTGCTTTAACCACTGCAGATAGGCTAATGAGAAAATTTGGGGTTGCGAAGAAATAAAAGTGAAAAATTTACTACACTCGTTAAAATATAGGTGTCTACCCTATTTTTGGCATTTAAACAAACAGGTTATGCACCATTCAAGTTCACCCGATGTATATAATGTTAAAGATAATGAATAATATAATAACAAAGAATTAGATATTTTCATTTAAAAAGCTGAAACAATTACAAATTTAGGGTCAACTAAACGCCTACTTCATAATTAGGTTTGGGCATATAGAGTTACAAATAAAAATTCACATTAGACAAATCAATTCCAAAACATGGTTCAGAGTATCCAAATGAAATGGATGTGAAATTGCAGCACATTAAGTTTATACTTAAATTTAAAAAATTTGCAATACTTCTCTCTGGTAAATGAAACTTTGGGCGGCGGCAGCGGTGACAGCAGAATATCTATGCGGGAAGCATATGTACGTTGTTCGGCCGGCAAATCCGATCGTCTGGTACGAAGATAGCTTCAGTTAACTAGTGGAGGTGTTCGCTTAGGGAGGAGTGTGCAGTTCACTACAGATCTATGCATATCTCTGTTATCTGACAGGATCTAAGCTTTGATTTGATATGAGCTTTTTGTTTGTTTGTTTTTTCCTTTTTCCCCTTTCTTAGGTTTGTGTTTTTGGTTGAAAAAATTATATAGTATATCAATTATCAAGGTCGATGATGTTGTGATTTGTGAATGTGGGATACCTTTTAGTTTTAATTTTTAATTTCATTTTTAAATTTTAAATTTTAAACTTTAAATTTAAATTTATATTTTAAATATATTCCTAAATTTATTTTAAAATTTTATACATTAGTTATTAATTTTTAAACTTTAATTTTTATTTTGGTTGTTAATTTTTTTTTGGAAAATAATTTTTGTTAAAAAATTAAAGTGCATCAAGGTAAGTGATATTGTGAATGTGGGAAACTTTTGAGTTTTAATTTTAAAATTTAAAATTTATATTTTAATTATATTCCTAAATTTATACATTAGTTTTTAACTTTTATTTTATTTTTTTTACATTTATCTATTGTTTGGTTATTTTTAATGTTTGATTGTTATTTTTTTTTAAAAATAATTGATGTTTTATTTTGTATTTTTTGGATTTATTATTCCTATTATACCCCTAGTAATGTTATATCCGTTACTCGAGGTGAGTATTTGGTTATAACCGAACCGAATTATCTATTCGGTTATAATCGAATACTGAATTTCATACAATATCTGTAACGATTGTGAATTTCATAATTTATTTAAAATATTTATTGAATTAAATAAATATTTTAATTGATTTATTTATTGAGTTAGTTAATAATTGTTTAATGTGTGACAAATTAATTAGTAGTTTAATTCATTTGTTTAGTAATTTTATGTGATTAAATATGAATTTTATTTAGTTTAATAAAATTATATGGTTACATTATATGGTTACATTTTTATTTATTAAAATGTAACATTGAAAGTGTGTATGAAAATTGATGTTCAATTTGATTATTAATCGGTAAATGGACTCTTGATTATGATAACATGATGAAAAACGAAAATAATGTAACTTAAATGGATCAAAATGGTTTAGAAACGAGTTCATACCGATCAATTACACTAAATGTGTCAAAATTTGTAAAATAACATGAACACTGAATTTTTAATCCGTAATATGGAATTAATTGATGTTCTGAGATGTTGAAATGTTAATGTGGATGTTAGTTTAGGTGTTTGTCATGTTTATATCGTCTGGGTATGCCAAATTGTGAAAAACTTTGGCCACATTTGGCATTTTTTTGTGTTCGTCGCGAACTGCAGGAACTGACAGTCGGGTCCACCAGCCCCGACGATGGAAATACACTAGAGTTAGCGCCCCGGGGGTATGAATGAACTGGTTTTGTCGCCCCGGCGCCCAAATTGAACTAACTTAACCGCCCCGGCGGTAGCCTCGCCCCGGCGCTGGTTTGTGAAGGAATCTACCGCCCCGGCGGTGGAACAGAAAATTAAAATTTTTGTGATCATGTTATATTACCATGTGCGTGTTTAAAGCTTAGACTAAGGTATTAAATGATTAATAAGATACTACGATGGATGATAAACAAATACCTATTGAATATCAATAACAATTGAGATATTAAAATGAAATTGGATAAGCACGAATCCTAAAAGTGCTTATAATATTGTAACTAATCGTTGTTACTGCTTTATAAACGAAATGTATAGGTTGATTAGGGAATGTGAATTTTAATTTGTAATATATGCACGAGGCAAGTTTTCTATCCTTAATCTTTTTATTTCATTGAAAGCAAGTTCCCTAAAACTTAACTTTTACTTGAGCAAGTTTCTTATTTTACTTTCATTGAGTAAGTTTATTAACATTAGCTTATTATTGTTCAAGCAAGGTTGTTATAACGTCAAATGCTTATGTTTTATTCCAGTCATTTGTTATTCAATCATAAATTGTTATTCAAACTTCGAACATATATCTCGTTATACAATTCTATTGTTGAATCAAATGCTTTAGCGACTAACAAACCCTTATTGATTCAGCTAATCCATAGTTGATGAGCGTTTTAAAGATTTAGAATATCTTGAAGTTTTTCCAAACTAAGTTTCTTTTTGTTCGGATTCTGATGTCAAACTGAGATGAACAACCCTAATTTAGGGGATTAAACTATACATAGCGTTAAAATATTTGTGCACAACACATTGTACAAAGGGCTGATCCCCCGGAGTACGAGATGGACAGTCCATAGTCTATAAGACTGTTAAAGGTTACAGTAGAGATACTTGTTAACCTAGGATATAGTTCGAGGTCTTATGACCCTCAGATTTACTTTTGATCTTGAAATCTAAATTTAATTCTTAAACCGAGTTTTCTATTGAGCTTCCAGTCCTTTGATTGTTGTAGATTGTTTTCAAAAAGGCTATTATACCTCAGTTAAAATCTACCCCATTGATTATTTAATTGTTATTGTTATTATACTTGTGGGTAATTGTTTGCTCACCCTTGCATAAAACATTGCAGCTAAGACTGAGAAGTCAGATGAGCCGTCCACTAGTAAGGGCAAAGGCAAGATGCAGAAGTAGCTCGCGAACTGTTATTTGTTATGGAGTTTTGTAATAAGACTTATTTAATATTATATTTTAATTCCGCAATGATGTAATAAAGGTTAGATGACCTGGGATTTATTTACTTAAGAGATTTAAGTTGTAACCCCTTTTGTGGGAAGATGATTTATTCAGTTTAATTTTATTATCCTTTATTATGTGTTGATTATTAGCAAGGTTCATCTACAACACATGAAACACTAATAAATGAAGTTATAAAATAACAATAGGATTCTTTTTCTCTCCCTTTCCCTCTATATAAGGGGCTAAAGGCATAGTTTGATCAAACCAACCTTGAACTCAACATCTTATTCTTTACTCTTTCCAAGAAACCTATCCTGTAAATTTTTACCTTGCCTTAATCGTTATACTCCAGCATATGTTGCTCATGTTAGTAAAATAGTTCGTGGTGCTACGAGGGGGATTACTTTTCCAATGAATCGGTCACCCTTATGGAGCTCTTTTCACTTTTATTACAAAAAATGGATGGAACTAGTGGTGTGGCTGTTGAAGGTTCATTTTTTCAGTCATTGTTTAATGGGTTGGTCAAGGAAGGTGAAACTCTTGGATCACTTCGTGCTGGAGTTCATTGGACTCCCACGGTATGTTACTTGGTTTTCTGGTTTTGTATATTTAACTTTAAATGTTGGATGTTGTATTTCTATTTATAGTTTTTTTTAATTATTTTTTACAATAGTATTACAATAACTATATTGTGTGCAATTTTAAGGTCTTTGCCACAGCTTCATTTACCTATCTTATTCATGAAAAATTAGGAAAGCCTACTTGATTTACTTTATCAAATATGAAAATGAGAAATAACATTTTGAGCTTGCTTTGTTAATGTTAAAAAACTGAAACTATGAATATTTTTATCTTGTTTTTGTTTTGTTAGTTCCTGTTCACTTCAATACTAGTTAAACTCTCCATTTTTTCCCATCTTAACTCTTTACTTCGAAATCCTCTTATGTTTACAGATTATCATGTTTACAGTTGTTTCTTGTGTCAAGTTTATTGAATCATTTCTCTACTCTATCCATCAGCTTGCATTTTTTTATTTATCTCTTAAATGGATTTTTATATTAAGACATGTACTGAATTGTGTCAATAATTTCCCTTCAAAGGTTAGTGTCCAAAATCAAAGTAGAGAAGGTTCATTGCTTAATTAGCTCAGTCAAAGCTGCAGGTTAAATTTGTTGATTTGTGCTCCTCAGTCTAAGTTGCATGTTAAATTTTTTGATTTGTGTCAATAATTCCCTTCAAAGGTTATTTGTTGACAACGCCCCCCTCCCCTGACCAAAGAGTGTATTTTGCAAGCACTGCTTTTGTTCTGATGCCTTACCTTGTAAAGTTGATTACAAGTACTTCTATGGAATGGGCTTAAGGATAACATATATTTGTAGGGATATGGTAGACAGTTTATGTAATGCATTGATATTTGTTTTTTCTTGAACCAGAAAACTTGCTTAGTTTGAAAAGGTTTCTAAAGCAGAAGATCAAAAACCTTGCAAAAGAAGCTCAGGTTTTGAAGGAGAAGGATCACACGAAAAGTTTTAACCCTCCAACTTGTGTGCCACAAATTCTATGTTATTGTTTTGCTGGCTTACCTTGTAAAGCTGATTACAATATGATGAATGATCATGTATTGGATGATTTTATTTAGTTAATAATATTTGAGTTTTTTTTTGTATTTCTGCCATAATTTGTTATGAGGTCATTGAGCCACAGGTTTGTCAATAATGGATTTGGCAACGATACAATCAAAAGCTATTTCGTTGCCAAAGTAGAATACAGTAAGGATCTAGCAACATTTTTTTCTAATTTTAGCAACAAGTTTTTGTTGGTAATGAATTAAAATACAATTTTTAGGCAACAAAAAGTTAACCTAATTACAACGTGGAGGATATTGTTGCTATAAACAAAAGAAAAAGGCAACATTTATATCGTTGCAAATCATAACAACTTTCGTTGCACAGATAAAGCAAACGACAACGTATAATGTCATTACTAATCGACAACAACTTTTGTTGCTCTCGAAAAACAATCAGCTTCGAACAATATCGTTGCTAATTGATCATAATTATCCATAACAAGACCAACCGTAACGAAAAATTTCGTTGCAAATTAATATATGACCGGTTTATTTTGTACATTTAGCAACGAATATCGTTACAAAAAAGTATACAATTAGCAACGAAAACCAATTAAGCCAACAATTTTCGTACTGTTTAGCAACGACAAACATCGTTGGAAAATGTGTATCAAATGCAACGAATTTCATCTTCGTTGGCAAAAAAAAAAGTTTTTTTTCGTTGCCAATTAGGCGGATTTTGCAACGAAAGTTGCTTTTTAGTAACAATTTCTTAATAAATTTGCTACAAAATATTTCGTTGCTAAATGATTTATGATTTTACACGAAAATAAACTTTCGTTGCGAAATATCTCGCTTTCTGCAACGAAAAAAAAAATTCGTTGCTAGACAATTAGCAACGCTCATTACGCAACGAATGGTCCAACGACCGAAAAATCGTTGCAAATGGCCTTTGGCAACGAAATTTTGCACCTTTAGCAACGAAAATCGTTTGTTGCAAAATCACCATTTTTTTGTAGTGATTTTTATTCTTCTACCAAAATAAGAGATGAAGTGTAGTGGCATAGAATTCAAAAACTCCTTCTCTTCTCCCCTCTTGTGGCTGCCAAAAACTAGCCCCCTCTCTCTCTCTCTCTTTGTTTTTGCTTTTGTTAGCTTTTTAGGATAAAAGATGTAAACTTTGATAACTAATGAATTAGATGGTATTTATATTTAGTAAATATGTATAGATATACCATATGTATATCTATAGTAAATCTCCCAACATCTTCTCTTTACTTGCACAATTTAACAAAATAATTTAGGCTAGGCTTTAAGGGTAACACATGGGCTAGGGAGTGGTTAACCAAACTTGGACTAATAGAGATATGAAATGATTTTAATCACATGCCCCTTTCTCCCTTGTTTTGGCCGGACAAATTATCCCATTTTTGCCCCAAATTTTTGATTTATTTTAGTTGCTAAATTTTGCTAATTAAAGCTTCTAGAAAGTCCACTTGAATTGGGCTCAAGATTGGGCCATTTCCTTAATTGTTTGGGTTCTCTAATTTAATTGTTTGGACCATGTAAATTAGCATGGCCCAACTAATAAATTTTATCTTACCCTAATTATTTAAATAGGGTTTCTAATCCACTCATTTAGGATTTTAAATAATTAATTACATAGATTTAATTATATAACCCAATTAGGTTTTCTTTAATTAGGTTAAAATAATTAATTAGTTGAGACATGTCACATAAATCTCTTAGTGTTAGTTTACTAGTACATAGCTTAAATTCTATGATTTTTCAATAACTATAACCCTTAGGTTATTTAATTCTCATACCTAATGTATATATTAGGTTATATAACTTTCTTTTTTTATTCCTCTTTATATAATAAATAAATATATATACATATTTATAATATATATATTTATTTAGTCTCATACATATTTCACATAAGTCATAACATATTTATCATCATTGATAAATAATTATTATATTCATTTAATCACATATTCATTCACTATATGTCACAAAGTTTTCAATATCATTAATATTTAATTAATATATTTATTTACAATGTGACTTAAATTTCTGGCTATTACAGCTAGAATATCATCAAAATAGATTTTACAATTTTACCCATGAACGCATGCAAAATATGATTTAATACGAAAATATTTATTGCACTAGCTAATCCAAATGATTTAACTAGACATGAATAGAAACCATATCTCACCCCAATCTAATGATAAACACTTTTCAACACAACATCAAATGATAGCAATTCATGCAATAAAGATAAAGATTGCTCTAATGGAATGACATGATCATTACCACCGTCAACTAACGACAACTCACGTAAAGATTAACTAGCATGAAAACCTAACTCAACATATGGATAAGAAAACCTAGAATGAATTTAATACAAGTAAGAACAATTAAAATGAGAATAAATATCATGATCATAAACTAACTCAACAAAGATCAAATATCCACCATAGTTTATGACAAAGACGATTCTACTCTCAAAATAGCTAACAATGAATTTATCAATGGAAGCATGCAAAACATGTTTTAACAAACTCATGAAAATACTAGATGCATTAGTTAATCTAACAGAAATAACTATCCACCTATACAAGTCACATGTCAACGCATTTTCAATCATCACATTCTCTCATGCAAAATTGATTAGGCAATATCATCACATGATTATCAACAAATGTAGATAAAACATAAGTACTAAGTAATTTATCAAACATATTATCTAAGCAAAAACCAGAATATCGATACTTGTTTACCAATTCAAAATCAAAGCACAAGCTCGACGTCTTATCCCACTTATGTAGTATGATCTCATGAATGACACATGCACTCATGACTTCATCCACGATACCTCTCTCTATCAACTCTCCAACCTGCCTCGGTGACTCCTTCGTCTCCTCAAGAGCACCATAAGCTGATGGGTATGGAATGATAGCACTGGGTATATAATCTCTTACCTGTATAAGAGAAACAACAGAACTAGATAAAACAGAGTTAATCGGATTAGTATTCAAAAGCGCTGTCTTGTACGAATGTTTAGTCATTGGCTGTTCAAAATACAACTCACTTTCACTCTCACTCTCTTTTCATAGTTATTTATTTCTCTCTTTTCTTTTTGCTCACTTTTTCTCTCTACGTTTTCTTTCTCTCGTTTGTTTTCAAACTCTATTTTCTCAATCCCTCTATTTTTTTCAATCTTTTCTTTTTCTCTCTCTTGATCAATGTCTCTTTGTCGTTCACTTTCTTTCTCTTGATCACGATCTTTTTGTAAGTGCATTAGATTATTATGAACTTGCTGAAAATAGTATGCACACAAGCCAATCATATTTGATATGATGTATCATATACTTTGTAATCTTATTCGTTTGTTAAAGGCATTTTACTTTATCTACATGGTGTTGTTATATTAAATGTGATAAACCCATAGTTTTGAGCAATGTTTTAGAATCATGATGGTGATCATGCTAATGAGATCTAAATTCTAGATAGCTCACAAACTAAAATTGTTCCTAATCGTTGGATTACTAAAAAGGGGATTAGTGAATCCGGATAGATTAGTACATACGTTGCTTGCTCTTATGAAGAGGATGATTGATCTCATAATCATTTGTGTGGAGACACTAAAGCAAGTATGTAGGTGCTTATTAGAGAATAAGTTCACTGAACGTGGCTCACTAAGGAATACCTAATGGAGTTTTACTCGCCTGTCAATAGGAATTCCTCTAGTGATAGTAGTACAAGTGATCCTTGGACTTGAGATCATCATAGTATCTTGTGTATGATGAGTTATACTTTGACATGTCCCTTAAGATCCTGAGGGTATATCAAAGGGTATGATTGGGTATAATAAGTTATACATGGAGATAGGTGAATGATCAACAAAGAATCTACCACTTCTAGTAAAAGGAGAGAATGTCCTATGTGATTCGATAAATGACGACTCAGAAGTCTTTGGCCAAAACAGAATGAAATTAGAAAGGAGTTTCTAATTTGCATTATCAGAGTTGTGCATTTGAAAATCAAAATGCATGTAATTAAATAAAATAAGACTTGACAGTAATTCCATGTCTTATATTTAATTGGGACATTGTATGGTAGAAGGATTGAATTGTACGGTAACTATTCACTGAAAGGTTCTTTTGTGATTAATGTTGAAATCTATATTATCTGGAAAGTCGTTGATCGCTAAGGGGGCTTACCCTTATTGTAGAATAAATATTATTTATTTAAATGAATTAAATAGTTTAATTTATTTATTTAAATAAGATTAGAATTGTTCTAATTGATTTATTCACAACCGGTTTAATATGGAGAACCTAAAGGGTCACACCGCAAAAGGAAAATATTTATTTAAGAAGTAAATGGCATAATTGTGATAATAAGTTAAGTGTATTTAATTTAATCTATGGAGATAGAATAAATTAAATAGCTTAATATTTATTATTTAATATTTTGGAAATATTAAATATAAATTAATAAGAAAAGTCTTATTATTATTATTACAATTACTATTATTTAATTCCTAATAGGGATTGGGAATTAATTAATAGAAGTACTCTCATGAATTCCTAATTGGATTAGGAGTTCAATTAATTAAAGGAGTTTAATTAAAATAAGAAAAGCCCTAATCCTAAATAGTTTAGGAGGGTTCCCTATATCTATAAATAAGAGGAGTCTTATTATGATTTGGGGTTAGACAGTCAGACAATTAGATTGTTAGACAATTTACACACTCTTCCATGAGAATTGGAGAGAGAGAGTACTTGCAATTTCTATAGAGATAGAAACTAGGGTTTTGCCAACACCCATCTTTTTGAACAACTATTATTCCTTGATGGATCACCTTTAGAGGCCAAACACTTGGGTGGCTAACATTGATCAAAGGAAGGAATTTAATCGGTGAAATTCAAGGAGAACGCGAAGGAATTGGAGATGAACTTGTACCCGAGGAAGCACGGTTCTACGAGGGTATAATTTCTCAATCTCTATCTCTTTCGTTTAATTGATAATTGAGCACATGGATGATAATGGTGATGGTTTGTATGAAAATTTTTAAAATCCGTTTTATCGCGCTTCCGCACTATTTATGTAATTTGATTTCATATTCGCGCTATGTACAAACCTAACAGTGGTATCAGAGCCTAACCTTGTGCTAATTATCGATTATGTTTATTCCATGTGTGTATGATATGCGATTAGATCGAATTTTTGGGCAGAATAAATTTTTCTGAATCACCGATGCGGCGCAGCTGCGCCGGCTCCAGTTCATTCTGGAGCGCAGCTGCGCCCATACCCAGAATCAGTTTTTTCTGGGGTTAAGCGCAGCTGTGCCGTTTCCCAGTTCATTCTGGGCGCAGCAGCGCCGAACGGCAGAATCCGAAAAATAATTTTTTCTTTAATTAAAATAAATGATTTATTTAATTGATAAAAGTTTAGAATAAAGGAGTTTATTCACATATGGAATAGGATTCCATGTTTCCTAGAATAAAAGAGTTTATTCACATATGGAATAGGATTCCATGTTTCCTAGAATAAAAGAGTTTATTCACATATGGAATAGGATTCCATGTTTCCTTAAAAAATAAAGATGTTTATTTTGATAAGGAATAGGATTCAACATATTTTATTTTCCAACAATTTTAAGTTAAAATAAAAGAGTTTGTTTTGAACTTGAAATTGGATTTCATGTTAATTGAAATAAAAGAGTTTATTTTGATTTGGAATTTGATTAAAAATAAAGGAGTTTATTTTTATTCAAAATTGGATAAAATAAAATAAATAAGTTTATTATGATTTAAATTTTAATTAAAATAAAGGGGTTTATTTTGTTTCAAAAATTGGATTTCTAGTAAACTTTTAATTGCCCATTAATTGATATCAATGCATATATGGAATGGTTTTATTATTCATGAGATGAATGTAATTTATTGATACATATAGAGATATGTATGATAATAAATAGGGATTGATTATGGACTAGTGACCAATGTGTGATTGGATTTATTTTAGTGGATGCTTGAATGAATGAGTTTTATAAATGGGGTCTGCGTACCTCGTCTTCTCTAGTTTTTCCTTGATGTAAATTCTATCTTCCTCCTATGTACCTCCCCTTGACTGCTGATCAAGGTTTCTATTTATTGTAAATAGTTTATGTAATAGGTTTAGTTAGAATTACTTGAAGAATTGGAGACAAAGGAGCAAGGAGCGCTTGAAGACCCGTTTGTAATGGAGCCCGGGTTTAAATGTAATAGTTATATTTAAATTTAATTCTTGCACCCTAGGTTTGACCTTTTGGTTCACTTGGTGGCTCTAGTGAACCAAACTAGAATAAAAGTCCATAATCAATCCGGGTAGAATATAGTATTCTATATGTGCATGCTTGTTATGTATATATTATATATTATACAACATGCGTCGCATGTTAAATAATATGACGCGTATTTTATATATATATATATATATGTGTGTGTGTGCATGCGCGCTAAACAAGATGAGACAAATAATAACAAACCCCTCAAAGAAATCATATTAAGTCCTAAGCGTTCAAAGATATTTGGAATATCGAACGTCGCCTTCTAGCATGGTAAAGCAATAGAGTATTAAATATTTAATATGAGTTTGTTGTGTCACCACAAGGCAAGTATTAAAATATTTAAGATGTTGCTTTATCACATTTGATGCTTATACATAGACTGAACGATGCTGTTTTGTTGTGTCACCACAAGGACAGTGTTTTTCTTTCGAATATATGGAAGTGCTAGGATGGACTTAACTTAGATAATTTTGATTCGGATGTGTCACCACTTGATCAAAATAATCTAAGAGGCAAAATACAAGGAGTTACATAGAGATGTAATTGACAATAGTTGTCTACCTATTTATTTATATATCGTTTGTTGTGTCACCACAAGGCTATATACATCTAAAATGGGATCCTTAGTCTCACTAGCAAATCTTTAATTAGAATTGCCGAACTATATAATGAGGGTAATATAGTTTGATGAAAATAGTAGGAGATACCAATTTAAAATAAAGACCTAATTTATTTTGGTAATTAATTAAAAATGAATGTATGCTAAAATGTTGTTAAATTACAAATTCATTTACAGAATTTTACGATGTCTAATTCACTATCACTGCATAGCATATTAGATGCTAATTAACCGGACCGAATTACACGGACTAGTTAAGGAATTTGAGAATAGTTCTCAAGGCTGAAAAGTTATCTTATGTCTTTAATATACCTATCCCTGCAATGGTTGCAGACAATGCCTCAGAGGAAGAGATTGCTACTTTTAGAAAGTGACAAGATGATGCACAGTTGGCTCAATGCATCATGCGCGCATCCATGAGTAACGAGCTTCAGCGTCAGCATGAAACTATGGATGCTCCTACTGTACTCCGGCACCTTCAAGGAGTTGAAGGGTGAGGAAAGTAGGACTATTAGATATCAGATATCTAAGGAGCTCTTCCGATCTAGAATGACCGATGGCACTACAGTACAGACATATGTCCTAAAATGATCAATTTGATTGAACAATTGGGACAACTGGGTTTTAAAGGATGGAGAGATGATCCAAGATTTGATCTTGCAATCACTTCCAGACTCTTTCTCACAAATTATTGTGAATTTCCACATGAACAAGCTATATGTCAGCCTGCCTGAGTTGCTTAAACATGTTGAAAACTGTAAAGAGTCACTTTCCAACCAAGAAAGACCAAGTCTTACTGGTAGATGATTCTTCTAGGAAGCAGAAGAGGGCTAAAGGATCTTCTTAAAAGAAGAACAATTCAAAGAAGGTAAAAGGAAAGGCAAAAATAAAGGACAATAAGAACAAGACTGATGCAGATAGCAAAGGAGTTTGCTTCCACTGCAATAAGCCTGGACACTGGAAAGGAAAACTGTAAGGAGAATCTTACAGAGGCTAACCAGAAGAAGCTTAGTGAAGCTTCGGTTACAGATATAGGTTTGTTCATGATTAAAATAAATTTTTCTGTAAGTCAAGGTTCTACTTGGGTATTGGATACCGGTTGTAGTTCTCACATATGCAATCCAATGCAGAGACTAAGCAGAAGTAGAAAGCTAAACAAAGAGTAAGTAATCTTACGTGTGGAGAATGGAGCAATGGTTGCTACATTAACCGTAGGAACTTATAGTTTAGCGTTGCCTACGGGCAAGTCTATTAAGTTAATAAATTGTTATTATCTTCCAGTTCTCATTAGAAACATTAGAACTTTCATTGTTGGACAAGGAAGATTCTGGTATTATATTTAAGAACAATTGTTGTTCTATTTATAATAATGTTTTGTTTGAAATTGGAAGAATACTTGATAGACTTTGTATACTTGACTTACATGAAAAATAATTTTGCAAATTGAACAAACTAGTAAAAGGAAAAGGAGATGGTTATTCAAAGAGTTGAATTTGTGTCTGAATCATTTGAAATGTTCAAAGAATTCAGAAGTGAAACAAAGTATTAAGATTCTTTGATCAGATCAAAGAAAGAATACTTGTGCAATGAGTTTCTAGATCATCTCAAAATGGTATTTTCTCATAATGGACACCTCCTGATACGCAATAGTTGATTGGTGTATCTAAAAGGAGAAATTGTATCTTGTTGGACATGGTGCAGTCCATAATGATTTTTACCGACATTCTAGTATCCATCTGGGGTTATGTCCTAGAAATGGCTACATATCTACAAAATAAGGTAACCTCAAAAATCTGTCCCAAGACTCCATAAAGGTTATGGATGGGGAGGATACCTACTCTTAAGTAAGTTAAGATAAGGTGTTGTCCAGCTTATGTGAAAAGGTTTAAAAGATAAGTTTGGGACAAAATCTGATAAGTGCAGATTTGTGGATATCCTAAAGAAAGTTTAGGGTATTATTACTATAATCCTACACGCTGCCTTCTTAGATAAAGGTGTTTATCATTAAAGGAGCTAGTGGGAGGCTAATAGATCTTGAAGGAGTTCAAGAACCACAAAACACTTTAAGTCGAACCGAGGAACCTGTAGATAGACCTAATGTACCACAACCGAATCGTAAATCTGGAATAGTACCGAAGATACCTGGGAGGTATAGATTCATCATAGAGGATGATGATGAGGTACGCATCATAGAGGATGATGATCCAGTTATATACAATGAGGCTATGAGTAAAAGACACTCAGAGAAATGGCAGATGGCCATGAAATCCGAAATGGACTCCATGTATGAGAACCAAGTATAGACTCTGGTTACTCCACAAAAAGGGCATAGTGCCTAGAGTGTGAATATGGGTCTTTAATTGAAAGACTGGGGCAAATGGCAAGGTGGAGACCTATAAGACCAGACCTGTTTAAAAGGTTTTTTAAGTCAAGGAGTTGACTGTGATAAAACCTTATTACCGGGTAATGCTCAAGTCCATTTGGATTTTGCTTGTGGTTGCAGCTTATTACGAAATCTGGCAAAATGGATATAGAGACGTCCTTCCTCAATGAAGACTTGAGGAGAATGTATGTATGATACAGCCAGAGGAATTTGTTTCAAAGGTTGAAGCAAATCGTGTTTTAAGCTGCAATGATCCATTTATGGATTAAAGCAAGCTTCTCAAAGATGGAACATTCGTTTTGATGAGACAATCAAAAGAGTTTGATTTTATCAAAAACGAGAATGAACCTAGTGGGTACAAAAGGGTCAGTGGGAGCGCTGTGACATTCTTGGTATTATATGTTGATATACTACTGACAAGGAATAACACACCAATGCTACAATCAGTAAAGATAAAATTATCTAAACATTCCTTCATGAATGACTTGGGAGGAGCATCCTATAAATTGGGAATATAAGTCTATATAGATAGATTTAAAAGGATGTTCGGCTTGACCCAAGGAACGTATATTCATTCGATGCTAAAGGCGTTTAGCATGGCAAACTCCAAGAGAGGTCTCATGATGATGAGCCATGGAGTGAATCTCTCTAAAATTGTCTCCAATTAAAAGAGAGATCGCATGAGTTACTATCATGTATGCAATGAATATACAAGGCCTGATGTTGATCAGTGATATTCTGGAGAAGATCACTGTAAGACACTGATAAACATCTTTAGGTACTTAATCGGTACTGAAGATGTGATCATGATTCATGGTAGGTCTGAATTAAAACTAGAGAGCTAAAAAGACTCAAGTTTTTTCAGACTGACCAAGACATAACAAATCCGCTTTAAGATAAATTGTTACCTTAAAAGGTGGTGCAGTGAATTGGAAAGGTTCCAAACAACAAAGTGTTGTTGGTTTAGTGACAAAGACAAAGTATATAGCTGTAAATGAACCTGCAAGTTGATTGTTTGGATGAAAAGTTCATTACAGAACTAGGAATAGTTCCTAAGTCTCATCTTGGATTCAAACATGTGTTGCGGCACTTTCATTTGATTAGTGGAATAGTGGACTCTCGAGAACAACATTGCATATCCATCTACTGAAGCTTTATCCAACAGCAGGATAATCGTCACTTAGAGAAGAAGGGTATTAGATACCATGGCGATTGGCTTTAGTGCAAGTGGGAGATTGAAAGTAGTATGCATACAAGCCAATCATATTTGATATGATGTATCATATACTTTGTAATCTTATTCGTTTGTTAAAGGCATTTTACTTTATCTACATGGTGCTGTTATATTAAATGTGATAAACCCATAGTTTTGAGCAATGTTTTAGAATCATGATGGTGATCATGCTAATGAGATCTAAATTCTAGATAGCTCACAAACTAAAATTGTTCCTAATCGTTGGATTACTAAAAATGGGATTAGTGAATCCGGATAGATTAGTACATACGTTGCTTGCTCGTATGAAGAGGATGATTGATCTCATAATCATTTGTGTGGAGACACTAAAGCAAGTATGTAGGTGCTTATTAGAGAATAAGTTCACTGAACGTGGCTCACTAAGGAATACCTAATGGAGTTTTACTCGTCTGTCAATAGGAACTCCTCTAGTGATAGTAGTACAAGTGATCCTTGGACTTGAGATCATCATAGTATCTTGTGTATGATGAGTTATACTTTGACATGTCCCTTAAGACCCTGAGGGTATATCAAAGGGTATGATTGGGTATAATAAGTTATACATGGAGATAGGTGAATGATCAACAAAGAATCTACCACTTCTAGTAAAAGGAGAGAATTTCCTATGTGATTCGATAAATGACGACTCAGAAGTCTTTGGCCAAAGCAGAATGAAATTAGAAAGGAGTTTCTAATTTGCATTATCAGAGTTGTGCATTTGAGAATAGAAATGCATGTAATTAAATAAAATAAGACTTGACAGTAATTCCATGTCTTATATTTAATTGGGACATTGTATGGTAGAAGGATTGAATTGTACGGTAACTATTCACTGAAAGGTTCTTTTGTGATTAATGTTGAAATCTATATTATCTAGAAAGTCGTTGATCGCTAAGGGGGCTTACCCTTATTGTAGAATAAATATTATTTATTTAAATGAATTAAATAGTTTAATTTATTTATTTAAATAAGATTAGAATTGTTCTAATTGATTTATTCACAACCGGTTTAATATGGAGAACCTAAAGGGTCACACCGCAAAAGAAAAATATTTATTTAAGAAGTAAATGGCATAATTGTGATAATAAGTTAAGTGTATTTAATTTAATCTATGGAGATAGAATAAATTAAATAGCTTAATATTTATTATTTAATATTTTGGAAATATTAAATATAAATTAATAAGAAGAGTCTTATTATTATTATTACAATTACTATTATTTAATTCCTAATAGGGATTGGGAATTAATTAATAGAAGTACTCTCTCATGAATTCCTAATTGGATTAGGAGTTCAATTAATTAAAGGAGTTTAATTAAAATAAGAAAAGCCCTAATCCTAAATAGTTTAGGAGGGTTCCCTATATCTATAAATAAGAGGAGTCTTATTATGATTTGGGGTTAGACAGTCAGACAATTAGATTGTTAGACAATTTACACACTCTTCCGTGAGAATTGGAGAGAGAGAGTACTTGCAATTTTTATAGAGATAGAAACTAGGGTTTTGCCAACACCCATCTTCTTGAACAACTATTATTCCTTGGTGGATCACCTTTAGAGGCCAAACACTTAGGTGGCTAACGTTGATCAAAGGAAGGAATTTAATCGGTGAAATTCAAGGAGAACGCGAAGGAATTGGAGATGAACTTGTACCCGAGGAAGCACGGTTCTACGAGGGTATAATTTCTTAATCTCTGTCTCTTTCGTTTAATTGATAATTGAGCACATGGATGATAATGGTGATGGTTTGTATGAAAATTTTTAAAATCCGTTTTATCGCGCTTCCGCACTATTTATGTAATTTGATTTCATATTCGCGCTATGTACAAACCTAACACTTGCTCGGACGACAAAGGACGAAGCGTGACTCTTCTTTGATTGTGCACTAATGAATACTCATTCGTACATCGATTATGCTTTGCGCGCCTTTTGTGTCGCCAAGGCTTCCCAAGTAACAAACGGCAAGTATGTGTTGGAACTACATCGCATAAACTAACCAAGGTTAATACATGGGGGAACATCATGAGTGCAAGAAGACTTTAGCACCTTGGTTGCTTGCAACAATGGAACTTACCGTAATTGGTAAATTTTTGCCCTTAGCTTCCTTCATAAGCCATAGTGGTCGGGTCCCCCCTATCCCCCATTCTATCATCTCTTTTTGTTTCTTCTTACTTGCTTACTAGAGCATACTTGTTCCCTAATTAATATAATACAATGACCACATCATTTGACTTTTATTTGGACATGGTTCTTGGGCTTCTCTTTGGGCCTCTTATACATTTAGTTTGGGCCTCCATTTAATAATTACTTGGGCCTCCTAACCCCTTCCTCTTGGACTCCCAATAATATTTCTTTTGGGCTTAATAATTAGTAAACACGTGGGCTTCCATTTAGGCTTCATATATGCTAGCCCATATCTTTTATTATTCATTAGGTTGGGCCACAATTTAATCAACATTTGGGCTCCCATAATCTTACACTTGGATATTTCAGTTTCTTATTAGCCATTTAGGAAATATTAATCTTACACTTGGATTTTTTTAATTAACTTAGCCATTTACTAGGCAATTATTTAAATTCTTAGTTAGCTTTCCTAACTCATCCGATTAGTCAAAATATTAACTTATATGCTTTGTACATTTAAATAGAGACTACGTCTCAATTTTCCGAATAAACGCTATGGCGTAATTTGAAATGTCAAAAAGATAAAAAAGTATTTTCTGCTACAGAGATCATCCAGACGGGTAAGACCTGTCTGTTTTGGAGTGAATTAAACTGTCACTGAAACCAGACGGGTAAGACTTGTCTACTTTAGAGTCTGAATTAAACTATCATTAATTCGATCTTTTAATCTCATATGTACTCATTACACTTAGCTTTTATTACTATTTAGGTTGGCCTCAACCTACATAACCTCAGACTTCTCAAATCCTCTCTTGAACATTCCCAATTGGCTTAACATTAAGGCTTTCACAACTAGGTTAATTAGATAACACATAAACACATAACTCTCATACCTAAAAATAAATATATAATACACGCAAACACACACACACATATATATGTATATTTATATATATATATATATATATATATATTCACTCATCACATTTACACCGAATAATATCCATAAAAACCTTATTTTATTAGATATATATTCATAAACCTAATTATAAGGTTATACAACTTTCTCGGTCGTTACAAGAAGGGTATAAGTGTTAAGCCTTATAGTGAATAAATTGGATTTTCTTGATCAACCATGGCATCCAAGCGACAACGGGTTGATGTTTCTCGTTCACAATCCTTAAAATCTTATGATAAAGAGACTTGTCAGCGCTGTTGCGTCGGATTATTATTATTCATTGTTGGTTAACATGGACTTGATTCTTAAACGGGGTCTCCAGCCACATGAAAAATATAACAGTGGGGTGGCAGTTATGATCAAGGGTCGAGGATGGGAGAATTTCACATAACAATAGGAGGACACTGCAGTAGCTATCGTACGGGAATTTTATGCGAATGCTTTGAAGGTTGAAGAATATGTGGTACAAGTACGAGGTAAATCTGTGTCGTTCGATAAATCAACTATTAATGCTTATTTTCACATACGCGGCATGGAAGACGAAGATGAGTTCATGAACTATAGGGATAATGGTTTTCATTGGTACAAAGTACTTAAGTGCCTATGCAGACCAGGGGAAATTTGGATACTCAAAGGAAGCGATGATTTACACTTTTCACCGAATGAGTTGAGTAGGTATGGTTTAGCATGACATTACTTCATTTGTGCTAGATTATTACCGTCTATACAGGTTATAGAAGTTAACAGAGATAGAACAACCTTGTTATGTGCCATTGTGACAGGAAAAAGAATAAATGTCGGGCAAGTTATTCATAAATCTATTTGACATGCTATGCGGGGAAATTTGGCTGACGGATTGCCGCATCCATCCCTAATTTATGGACTATGCATGGATGCTAGTGTTAAAAGGGCTGATAATAAAGTACTTCAATCTCCAAAGGAGCCAATTACTAGCGATATAATGAGTCGTTTCAGGATTTGGACCGATGGTGTTTCTCATCCCAGAGGGGCTGGATTCATTATTAAGAACATATCATGAGACAATACATCATTATCATTGGTCGTAAATTATCTAGTTTCTAGGATAGAAGAGCTTTATAAAAAATCTCAGGAGCTTCGCAAGGCAAATCGGTGTCAAACTCGACGAGTTGATCAATTAATACATCGAGTGGGCTCGTTTCTTGAGTACTCGAAGGGGTTTAATGCACCACTCGTCTAGATGTTCGCTAATTATGGATTTAACACTGGCGTAAGTCCAGTTCAATGATCTAATGTTTTCCAAGTTGTCTGATGATTCGTCCGATGACATGGATGCTGATGACCCCAGATAGACAATTTCAGGGAAGTCCTCTATGTTTTAATTCTTTCTATTTTTACATTGAGGATAATGTCTGTCTTAAGTTTGGGGGTATTAATAGTTTTATTTGTGTTTAAGGTTTTAGTTATATGCATGTTAGGGTAGTGTGTAATTTGCATGTTGGTATACTTCAAGCAATGAATTGGTGTATTTAATGATGGGCAATGATTAAATGTTTTGAAAGGAAAAAAATGAAACTCTTGAGAATCTAGAAGCATGCATGTAAGTTATATTTTGACTTATTAAGTGGTGTATATTACGTGTGATCCTATGCAATATGAAGCACTATTATCCATTTATTTAGCTAATTAGGTTATCCATTTGTTTAGCTAATTAGGACCTAGAAAAAATGTTAATGGTTAGAAGCTAATGGAAGATTCGATTAAAACTTTAGAAATTTAGTTCAACACTATCTTAAACTAAGGCCGGACACTACTATAAGTTTGGGGAAATATAATGTGATTATGGTATGATTGAAAAAAAATAATTTAGTTATATATGCACTTTCTAAGATTGATAAAACGAGATGGATCATAAAACGCACTCGTTCAGAGTATAGTGAAATGGAGCATAAAATGCACTCACTACAATGAAAAAATTAGAGGAAGTACCTAGGAGGTTGTATTGTGTATAATATGGTTGACTGTGGCCTAATCCTCTTTATTTCTCCAAATTATATGGTGTTTTTCTTTAGTTAAGGATGGTGTGAGATATGGATGTATAGAGCGAAATCAATATTGTTTGTGTTGCGTCTTACTATTTATACTTATCTTGGGTTTGATTAGTTGAACGAGATGGATATACACACATGCACACATGGGATCATGCATAGTTGTGTACAGATGGGTAGATTGACATATTAATTGCTGCATGTTTTTGAAATTTTGTTTAAGTTATCATTGAAAAGTTTGAGGCAAAAATTCAATGTTTATTGATTCATTGTTAGAGGTAGTAGTAGTTAGTGTTATTTTTGTTTTTGGTATTTGCTTGAGGGCAAACAAAGATTTAAGTTTGGGAGTATTTGATGAGTGAATTTTATACCACGAATTCAGTACTTCTAGCTTGATAAAATTGCTTGTTTTGAGTATTTTTATGTTTCTTTTTAAGTGTTTATTATGCTTTTGCATAAGTAGAGTTTGGAAGAGGAATAAGTGGAAATGAAATTAATTCAGATGGATTATGGTATTTTTTGCAAAAAAATGAAGTAAAATGGTTTTAGCGTGTTCAATGTATGATCAGTGATAAGTGTCGACGCCGGGAAGAATCGCTTCCGTCGCGATATTTTATCCTTTCCAATTTTGGCTTTCTCATTAAATGATTTTTTTTTGGAAAAGGTCGGCATAAATGTCGACGGGGTTCTGAAAAGATCGTTTTTTATGATGAGCCAATTAACCAGAGTCGCCAGTTGGTATATTTGAAATGGATGTACCAACTCATCCGAGTTTCGTTTTCGTAAATCGCTGGCTCATATGTGACTCCAAATTAATTGGTCTGCAAACCGAGATCCATAGAGTTCGGGGGCTTGCTTAAGCGAGGGAAAGGTGTTAGGCACCCCCCGACTTCCGTGAAACACGGTTACCGCAATCTTGATACTTTCCTATCTTTTAATTCATAAAACGTGTATGTGTGCGTGTGTGTGTGTGCCTAGGTGAATGTTGTGGTGAGTTTGCATGAAGAGACCATTTGGGTTTTCGAAAAGGTCGTGTTTTCTTTTGGGAATGCTTTAGAATGTCCTTCGGTTTATACGAGAAAGCTTTATGAGAAAATGTTTGATTTTAATTGTCAAAACTGTGAGGTTTCATTAGGTGTCGTTTTGGAAAAACAAGAATTTTCTAAACCTTCGTCAAAATAGGAATTGAGATCTATACGTTGGTTTCGTAACTCAAATGATGGACAACCTCTAGGATCTCTTTAACCCTATGCACAACAGTTTAATAAAACATCTTTTATTTTGTATGAAACCATTCTTGTGATGTCTTTGGAAAAACGACTTTCTTTAGCTTTCTCGTTAAAGAGGAATCGACATTCATTAACACTCCCAATTTTTAGCCTCGTGATTCTAATAACCTAATTTGATTGATTTTATGAAAATCTCATCGTTTGGCTTTGAAATCAATTTTTTGCATTTCTATCTCAAATAAAGCATTAAAGTGCATTAGGGCTATTCATGGGCATGTAAGCCATCAAAATAACCCCAAACGCCCACAATCACATATTTTCACTATGACGGGGCCTTAAACACGATTCTCGCCTTGGCGTCGTTTTAAGGCCGGACGGTTACATACTTTCAATGAAGACTACATCGCTCCTACTACTTATATCAAAAGATGTCCATAATCGGATTTGGACCACGGGGTCGCGTTCTTAGGCTCACATTTAAAATTGCTAAACAACTACAAAACGGATATTACAAGAAATAACCAACACGGATAGTCTAACAATGCCAAGACATCCTAAAATAGCAACCTAAAGGAACCATGCCCAATATATCACCATAAAACAAACAAAAACATTCAATAAATGAATATCATCGGGTTATTAGGAAGAATTTTGTTCCGATGGAATCCTCACTAATAATCCCTAATTCTTTGTCCCACCATAAATTATATGAAAACTACATTTAATTTAACCAAATGATATAATAGAAATTGCTATAACAAGGAGATTTTCACCTTGCAAATGATACCAAAGTGGATGTAAACTTGTGTATTTGAATAGAGTGAGAAGTATCTATGGTACAATCAAATCAAAGGAGTATAAATCCTCTCTTTTTTTGTTTCTTTCTCTCCTATTTTGTTCCCAAATTCTCCTATATCTCTCTCTTTGCCCGAGCTGCTGCTGTTTATTCCTTCTTCCTCTCTCCGCCTGCTAACCTCCTGTATGCTGAATGAAGGAATGAGCTGAAATAAGCTGGCAAGAGCCAGCCGTAGATGGATCTACGGCTGGCCGCAGATTGATCTGTGGCTGGCTGGCCGCCCCCCATCCACTCAGCTGGTTTTCGGTTTCCGTGTTTCGAGTTCCGTGTTTTCAAAAGGCGCACTTATTGGCCGCAGATCAATCCGTGGCTGGCTGGTTTGACTTTCTCAATTTTCGTGCTACGCCTCGATTCTCGTGTCGTGACGTCGGTTTTCACCGACAGGCTTGTATTTTACAGTTCGGGAATTACTGGGAGACGTGCCACATCATTCGGGAATGCTCATTTGGTTATAAATCGTCGGTTTTGGTTATAAATCGTCGGTTTTGGTTATAAATCGTCGCGGTGGCGTCGAATGTTGGTAGTTGTGCCCATCCTTTGCTCTCGTAGGCCGGGCCGGTTCATTTGCCGATTTTGCCATCCTGTCACGGTTAACATAGGGAACGCAAAATTTGGGTGTCTACAGCTGCCCTTCTTTATCATGTTTATGAAATGTTAAATGAAATGAACAGGATAAAGAAATAGACACCCGATGCATGAATGACAGTGCACAAGAATGACAATACATACATGATGCAACACATACCACTTTATGATGCAACGCAAGATGTAAAGCATGCAAAACATTCGTAAGGGTGTCAATGCATCAACCCCTGACCGCATTTGTTAGTCGTCAAGTTTCGTCTTCTAATCGATCGTCTCGTCTGCGCCGGGTCTCGTATCCGGTCGCTAGTCTCGTGAGATCACCGGGTCTCGTATCCGGTTGATCGTCTTGTGAGTGCCGGGTCTCGTATCCGGTCGCTCGTCTCGTAATCACCGAGTCTCGTATCCGGTTGATCGTCTTGTGAGTGCCGGGTCTCGTATCCGGTCGCTCGTCTCGTAATCACCGGGTCTCGTATCCGGTTGATTGTCTTCTGAGTGCCAGGTCTCGTATCTGGTCGCTCGTCTCGTGATCACCGGGTCTCGTATCCGGTTGACCGTCTTGTGAGTGCCGGGTCTCGTATCCGGTCGCTCGTCTCGTAATTACTGGGTCTCGTATCCGGTTGATCGTCTTGTGAGTGCCGGGTCTCGTATCCGGTCGCTCGTCTCGCAATCACCGGGTCTCGTATCCGGTTGATTGTCTTGTGAGTGTCGGGTCTCGTATCCGGTTGCTCGTCTCGTAATCACCGGGTCTCGTATCCGGTTGATGGTCTTGTGAGTGCCGGGTCTCGTATCCGGTCGCTCTTCTCGTGATCACCGGGTCTCGTATCCGGTTGATCGTCTTGTGAGTGCCGGGTCTCGTATCCGGTCGCTCGTCTTGTAATCGCCGGGTCTCGTATCCGGTTGATCCTCTTGTGAGTGCCGGGTCTCGTATCCGGTCGCTTGTCTCGTAATCGCCGGGTCTCGTATCCGGTAGATCCTCTTGTGAGTGCCGGGTCTCGTATCCGGTCGCTCGTCTCGTAATCACCGGGTCTCGTATCCGGTTGATTGTCTTGTGAGTGCCGGGTCTCGTATCCGATCGCTCGTCTCGTATCCGGTTGATTGTCCTGTGAGTGCCGGGTCTCGTATCCGGTCGCTCGTCTCGTAATCGCCGGTATCCGATCGCTCGTCTCGTAATTGCCGGGTCTCGTATCCGGTCAATTGTCTTGTGAGTGCCGGGTCTCGTATCCGGTCGCTCGTCTCGTAATCGCCGGGTCTCGTATCCGGTCGATTGTCCTGTGAGTGCCGGGTCTCATATCCGGTCGCTCGTCTCGTAATCGCCGGGTCTCGTATCCGGTCGATTGTCCTGTGAGTGCCGGGTCTCGTATCCGGTCGCTCGTCTCGTAATCGCCGAGTCTCATATCCAGTCGATTGTCCTATGAGTGTCGGGTCTCGTATCCGGTCGCTCGTCTCGTAATCGCCAGGTCTCGTATCTGGTCGATTGTCTTATGAGTGCCGGGTCTCGTATCCGGTCGCTCGTCTCGTAATCACCGGGTCTCGTATCCGGTTGATTGTCTTGTGAGTGCCGGGTCTTGTATCCGGTCGCTCGTCTCGTAATCGCCGAGTCTCGTATCCGGTTGATTGTCCTGTGAGTGCCGGGTCTCGTATCCGGTCGCTCGTTTCGTAATCGCCGGTATCCGGTCGCTCGTCTCGTAATCGCCGGGTCTCGTATCCGGTCGATTGTCTTGTGAGTGCCGGGTCTCGTATCCGGTCGCTCGTCTCATAATCGCCGGGTCTCGTATCCGGTCGATTGTCCTGTGAGTGCCGGGTCTCATATCCGGTCGCTCGTCTCGTAATCGCCGGGTCTCGTATCCGGTCGATTGTCCTGTGAGTGCCGGGTCTCGTATCCGGTCGCTCGTCTCGTAATCGCCGGGTCTCGTATCTGGTCGATTGTCTTATGAGTGCCGGGTCTCGTATCCGGTCGCTCGTCTCGTAATCGCCGGGTCTCGTATCCGGTCGATTGTCCTGTGAGTGCCGGGTCTCGTATCCGGTCGCTCCGTCGAATTGAGAAGCCGTGTTCGACGCCCGATTCATCAAAATCTTGCATTTTATTACCAAATTATGAGTCAAACGGGCTTTAGAATCGATTAAGCTTGTAATGGACCAGGGGGAAGTACTGGGCCCAGCCGCAGATGGATCTGCGGCCAGCCGCAGATTGATCTGCGGCCAAGATCGGGCACTTAAACGGCCAGCCGCTTCCCAGATCTGTCACTTTCATTCGTACCCCACACGATTTTCGCACCTTTGCGCGTCCTTTTTGCCGGAATTTCCAATCTTCTTGCAAAAACCGCTCCGGTTAGATTGATCTACGCGCTACAGGTAACACTTTGACCGATTGGTTTCTAACTTCGTCAATATTTTGCTATACATTTGCTACTTTGCATGTTTAGAGATATAAATTTATGCTTTGAAATGCTATGCCATGTATTATTGCATGTATATGCTATGTATCAACTGCGCGAGTCATATTTTATGCTAATGATGCGGTCCCACATATCTGTTGTTTCTTTTTGAAAGAAAATCATGCATTATGGTCTTTTTCATGTTGCAATTATCCATATAAATGCAATTTTAATCTGTTTTGGCTGGGATTAATTGAAAACCTGCTTGGCTATGCATGGGATGCCCATTTTATAGACGAAACTCTGTCGATTTTTTTTTTCGCATACATAGTAAACATGCATCATGCTGCATTATTTCTGTGATGAAGATAGGCAGATAAAATATTTCGTGACACAATTAGAAATATAATGTACCTCCCTCTTTGACTGTGTCGTTCCAGCTATGGATCCTGATGTTTCCAGCAGCTCCACTGCATCTCGTGCCTCGGGGGTTCGCCGCCATAGGGTTGCACCCGTCCCTGCCTTACCTCGGACCCGCCAGGCTCGCCGACTGGCGGAGGATGTCATCCGGTCCGATCACCCCGATGTTGAGGAGGTTGTTCTTCCGGACGTGGCGGTAGAGGGGCCATCCTCCAGCACACCAGCTCCATCTCCTCATCGCGCCTTATCTGGCGCCTCTGTGCAGATACCCGATTTATTGGGTCGGGATCTCAGTCGTCACCCCTCAGCATCTCTTGTTGCTAATGAGGTATATTCAATTCTACTCTGAATTTATTCTCAATTCCCGTTCGTATCTGGACTGAACCATTAGTGATTGCCACAGGTGCCCGAGTTTACTCAACCGAGGGGTAACTGGTTTAACATTTACTCCCTCTATACAGCTCTGCACAGCGATTACCGGGCGGTGGTGGATTCTTGAGGCTTTTGTCATTTCTTCACTATCATTCCCCGTCAGTGCCCCTGGGGTTATATGAGGGCTCTGTCCGAGCGATGGTTCCACCAAACCCAGTCCCTTCACCTTTTGGACTGTGAGGTCGTGCTAACTCCCTGGGATTGGAGGTACATCACGGGTATCGAGTTCACTGGATCTCGTGTCCCTCTGGATCTTGATATTACTCCAGCAGAGGTCCGAGCTCTATTGGGTTTCACTGCCGATGACCGGGTCTTTAAGGCCCACAGCATTCGGTCTGGAGCTTTGGCTGTTGATGCTGTCGGAGGCATATATGCGACGCCATTCCCAGCAGATCGAGCCACTCGTGATATTCTGCTCCGACATTTGTTCCTGACCATTATGAGGGGTTGTTTCCTAGGGAACAACTCCTCTACCATTCATTTCAGCGTCATTGGAGCCGTCAGGGATGTAGACCAGATCGGTGACTATGATTGGGGGTCCTTCACATTTGCTTATTTCCTCCACGGTCTTTGTCTACGTTCGGAGGGACAGACAGATGCTTG
Organism: Aralia elata; assembly: GCA_034770075.1. Taxonomy (NCBI): domain Eukaryota; kingdom Viridiplantae; phylum Streptophyta; class Magnoliopsida; order Apiales; family Araliaceae; genus Aralia; species Aralia elata. The sequence goes on from CM068384.1 coordinate 49,922,683, forward strand.
GCTCGGATTCTACCACTTTCTGCTAGTGAGCCTTCTCTTCCTCTTTTCTTACTGTACTTCCCATCATTTCATTTCTCTTTTCTGCACTTGTCGGTTACTCATGCCTTTCCTTATTTCTGTTCACAGTTTTGGGCCTACGAGCGACTTCCCTGTTTGAGGCCTGTCACGACCCTCGGTCTGGATACCTATCCCAGGGGTCGTCGGTGGCATCACAGCACTTTGGAGGAGGTCCCGGTGTCTGGCAGCTTTGCCCATTGTCACATTCAGCTGGAGTTGATCACCGCTGCAGAGGTCGTCTGGACTCCTTATCTTCCTGAGCATCTGGCTGTGGGGTTCACAGATGGGTATCCTTCCGGCCAGGAGTTCGCACTTTCCACCCGCCGTCTTACTTTGCAGAGTGTTGGGGGCTGGGTGATGTATCTGGGAGAGCGCGCATTCAGATGCGTTACTGGAGAGATTCGCTTCCCGCACTCCCTTCCCCTCACTACATCCTGGCCGTTGGATTCTCAGCCTTCGGAGATTATGCTCGCCGGGGAGGATGGCCAGACGCTCTCTTCGGGTCCCAGCACGAGCGAGGCCTTTCGTATCTGGTGGGTGCCCCACACCATCGGTCCCCAGACTCGGGCCACCTTCTTTCTCGGAGATATGGTTCCCGACTCGGTGACGATGACTGATTGGGCCGCCTGTGTTTGGACTCCCACTCATGCTGAGCAGATTGCCACTCTGACCCGCCAGGTGGAGCAGCTGTCGTTGTACTTTCGGGTGTTAGGTCGGACCCCCTAGGATGCCTATGCATATGATCCTGATAGTACGGGTTTTGACACAGGCCCGAGCTCGTCTGATGCCCCAGCGCAACTATATATCCCTGACATGAACTTTGGGCCTCCGACTTCGATGACTCCAGGGGATCAGTTTGAGGATCCGGCCTTTTTAGATGACCTCACCTTTGACTAGATCAGGCTAGGATAGGGCCTTTTGTACCTGAACCTATTAGATTTATTATATATATATATATATATATATATTTTTCATGCACTATGTATTGAACTCTTCTATTCATTTATGCACAGTTTTTTATCTTTATGAAATTCACTTGCTTTATTATTAACTGTACGATGCATGCTTTTTATTTATGGATAGAGAATGACCCCTGCATAGTCTTTTGATACTATTTTCACAGATGTCGTCATCAGATGCCATGACACATTTGGACCTCGGTCCTCCCACAGGGTTGGTTGGCAGACTTTTCCGTTGGTTGGACAGTTTGTCGCCGGGCGACAGGGCTATTGCAGATGGTCTTCTCGGACATTTTCGGTCCTTATTATCCTTTCAGGTGCCGACAGGCTTTGTAGATGGTATTCTAGGTCACTGGGCCCCTGCCCGTCAGGTGTTCAGGTTAGGGACAGTGGAGATAACCCCTACTCTCGAGGAGTATGCCCGCTTTACTAGTTTGCCTTTGGACGGTCCTTGCGCCAGGGTCACAGTTGGTCCCATGCGCCGTCAGTTCTTGACTTTCACTGGGTTGCGGAGGACAGCTCTGCTATCGATGATCACATCAGACCATCTGGTTCCTCTTCATTTTTTGATTGACCGATTCGGCTCACCGACAGTTTTCGTCTATTCTCTGGTGATTTTTCCGTATCCGAGGAGCGCTGGGGCGCTTTGAGAGTAAACGTTTTGATGGCTTGTGTCATCTCAGTTTTGTATTTGCCCGCCGGACCCGATTTGTTGGATATGCGAGTCATTGCGGCCATTAGAGCCCTTCAGGAGGATCACACCATCATTCCCATGATACTGGCAGACACCTATATGTCCGCCTCATATTGTCAGTCTTTCTGAGGCAGAGTATTCAGAGGGAGCTCGACTTTGTTGTATGTGTGGTTTATGAGTCATCTTAGTCCCATCGGCTATTTTCGTCGCCAAGGGTTTTGCTTCAGCCATGACATAGCCACGCAGTTTTCGTTTCGTCCCGTGAGTTGTACTGATGCGGCCTCCTGGACAGCATTTTTGTCGGTTATTGAGGATCCTTTTCATCTCCTGATCTATTCGGGTTATTGCTCCTTTATGAGCTTTTTGACTCACGTGCCCACCCTGGATTTCATTCCTATTGCTGGGTTGAGGGGTGTGACGACTTATCATCCCTTGGCGGTTACAGGGCAGTTTGATCAGACACAGGATTTTCACCCTTTCACGGGCGCAGCCGCCTACCGATTCCTTATATCATCCCAGATAGAGAGAGATCTACTGCGGGTATATGATCTTTGGTCTCGCAGGATCCTTGCCGCGTATAGTGACAGTTACCCCATCCAGACGTTCGCTTATGTGCAATGGTTGCGCGGAGACTCGGATATGGTTGGTTCGAGTCCGACTGGGGTTTTTGATGACTCTCGAGTGACTTTCACAGATGACACCACAGATCATTCCATCTCAACTGATTCTGCCCCTAGTCGGGTTACCGAGGATAGCTGGATCCGACTGGCCTTGATTGCCACTGCAGCTGAGAGGGATGCTGCTCTTGTAGAGAGAGATGCTGCTATTATGGCTAGAGATGTTGCCCTTATTGACAGAGACGCCATTCTATTGCAGACTAGGGCAGTTATAGATGCTCACTCTGAGACAGTTAGCCGAGCCACCGCTTTATTGGATCGCATCGACATGATGGGGCGGCAGATTGCAGGGGATGCAGATGCTTCAGATCTATCCACCACTTTATCCATCCTGCTTCAGTTAGTTGCAGATTTGTAGATCATTTTATTTCCTGCATAGACTATGTTAGTTTCATCAGTTATCGAAAGAGAAATCTTGTAACAAAATGACTTATATAGTAGACATGCATTTAAATTTAGTCAGTTTCCCTTCTTGTCGTATCATCGCCTTTCATTGGATCCTCATTTTATCCACCTGACCATGATTTTGACATTTTGCTTTCTTTCTCTTCTCAAGTCTTGATGGAGATCTAACAGATATTGCCGCACCCCTGTTGATTTCATCGGACTGAGTCTTAGATTTTGGCTAACTGTTTGGTTGGGCTAGGGTTATGTTACTTGGGATGAATCTGATTAGGGGCTGGTTTCGGGAAGGTTTCGAGGGTATAGGAAGGTTTTTTTGGCTGTTGGGAATTGGTTTTGGTTAGAGAAAGTATTATTTTTAAGGAATCGGACCGTGCCATGATGGTTGCCTACGTATTCCCACAGTTTGGGAAATCAGGTCCTACGTAGTTCGTTCTCCAACGAAAAAGGGAAACTGATGATTCAAGCGTAGAACCGCTTCACCGAGTCGGAATTGAGGGGCTGTGGAAATACCTCACCATCCATTTATTGCAATATGAGGGCTCCTCCGGATAGCACTTTCTTAATCACAAAAGGTCCTTCCCAGTTCGGGGCAAACTTCCCTTTGGCTTCGTCTTGACAAGGCATGACTCTTTTTAGCACTAGGTCATTTTCCTTGAACTTTTGAGGTCTTATCCTCTTGTCGTATGATCGAGAGATCCTTTGTTGATATAACTGACCGTGCCAAACAGCAGCCACCCCCCTTTCATCAATTAGGGCCAATTGGTCGTATCGACTTTGCATCCAATCCTCCTCGCTTATCTGAGCATCGATCAATATTCTGAGGGACGTCATCTCAACCTCAACTGGCAGAACAACCTCCATTCCATATACCAAAGCGTAAGGGGTTGCCCTTGTAGAAGTACGCATTGACGTTCTGTATGCCAGCAGGGTGAGGGGTAGCAGATCCGGCCATCCCCGATGATTAGCAGATATTTTCGCCATGATCTTCTTGATATTCTTATTTGCAGCCTCCACTGCCCCATTCATCTTAGGACGGTAAATGACAGAAATGAGGTGTTTGATCTTAAACTGGTGTCATAATCCCTTCATGAGGGCGTTGTTCAAATTATTGGCATTATCGGAGACTAAAACCTCAGGTTGCCCGTATCGACAAATGACATTATTCCTGATGAAACCGACGATGATCTCCTGAGTTACCTTGGGGAATGAAGCTGCTTCTACCCATTTAGTGAAGTAATCGATCATGACAAAAATGAATCGCTGTCCGTTGCTTGCTTTGGGCTCTATCGGTCCGATTACATCCATTCCCCACATTGAGAATGGCCAAGGGGAGGTCATACAGTGTTCATTGGGAGGCGTATGGATCACATTACCATACGCCTGGCATTGGTAACACCGTTTGACATGATTATCGCAGTCGGCTTTCAGTGTTAACCAGTAATGCCCCGTTCTCAAGATCTTTTTGGCCAGCATTGGTCCACTTATGTGTGGCCCACACACTCCACCATGTATTTCGTCCATAATCCTTTGGGCCTGCGTCTCATCTACGCATTGCAACAGTCCCAAACCAGCATCCCTCTTGTAGAGTGAATCCCCACCTAGGTAAAACTTCATTGCCATCTTTTGAATTCTCATCCTCTCAGCTCGGCTTGCCTGGTCGGGAATGGATCTATCCCTCAGGTACTCCCTTATGTCGTGATACCAAGGCTGCCTTGGCATAACCATCTCCTCCGATAATACTGCCACATGTTCCTCATATGCTAGGGCATTCCGTACCACTATTTCAATCTGTGGAATATCTTTTCTTTTGATTATATAGATTAAGGAAGCCAGAGTTGCCAATGCATCGGCAAAACCATTCCGTCCCCGGGGGATATGTCGGAAAGCGATATCTTCGAACTCTCGCATCAATTGGATAACACAACGATGGTATGGAAGTAACCGGAGCTCTTTTGTGTTGTACACCCCGATCGCCTGTTTGATTACCAGTTCTGAATCCCCGAACACCGCTAGTCTTTTCACTCCCATATCGCGGGCAAAACGGAGTCCCAATATACATCCCTCGTACTCAGCTGTGTTGTTCGAATTACTGAACTGCAATTTAGTGGCCACATGGTATTGCTCTCCGGTGATAGAGACCAGGACGGCTCCGGCCCCGGCCCCCTCAGCATTCATGGCACCATCAAAATACAGCTTCCAGAATTGCCCCTCGTCATCACATTTCGTGTGTAATACCCAAAATACATCTTCGCCCGGCAAAGGAGTTTCTAAAGGCTCCATCCCCCCTGCGGGCGTTTCTGCCAACTGATCTGCAATTCCCTGCCCTTTCATGGCTTTCTGAGTTACGTATACAATGTCGAACTACTGTAAGATTAACTGCCATCTTGACAACTGACAATTCAGCATGGGCCTTTCAAAGATATATTTCAGGGGATCTATTCTCGATATCAGGTACGTAGTATGCCCATGGAGGTAGTGCTGTAATCTCCCTACAGCCCAGGCCAAAGCACAACAGGTCTTCTCGATGGGAGTGTAATTCTGTTCACATCGGCTAAATCTCTTGCTGAGGTAATAGATGGCCTGCTCTTTATCTGCTTCATTCTTCTGTCCCAGCATACATCCCATCGCAATGGCATTGACCGATATATACATAAACAGAGGGATCCAATCCTTCAGGGGTACCAGCACTGGTGCCTTTGTCAGCTGCTTTTTAATGGTCTGAAAGGCTTTCTGACATTGCTCATTCCACTCTTGGGAAGCATATTTCCTTAATAGTTTGAAAATCGGCTCGCATGTAGTAGTCAAGTGGGATATGAAGCGGCTGATGAAGTTTATTCTTCCAAGGAATCCTCTTATCTCCTTCTCCGTGTGAGGTGTCGGCATATCCACAATGGCCTTAATCTTCGTCGGATCCAACTCAATGCCCCGATCACTAACCAGGAATCCCAAGAGCTTGCCCGACTGCACTCCGAAAGCACACTTTGTCGGATTGAGCTTCAAATTATATTTTCTGAGACGATCGAAAAGCTTTTTGAGATGGGTTATATGATCAGATTCTACCCTCGACTTCACGATAATGTCATTCACGTCGACCTCTATCTCCTTGTGCATCATGTTGTGGAACAGGGCCATCATAGCTCTTTGATAAGTAGCCCCTGCATTTGTGAGACCGAAAGCTAATCGTCTATAGTAGAAGGTGCCCCAAGGGGTGATGAAAGCAGTCTTTTCCCGATCTTCTTCCGCCACCATTATCTGATGATACCCCGCAAAGCAATCAACAAAAGAGTACATCTCGTACTGGGCTGTGTTATCCACCAGGATGTGTATGAAAGGCACCGGGAAGTTATCCTTGAGACTGGCCTTGTTTAGATCTCTATAGTCGACAATACCCTCACCTTCCCTCTAGGCTTAGCCACTGGGACTACATTGGACAGCCATTCTGGGTAAGTGGACACCATAATAATTCCAGCCCTGAACTGTTTGATGATCTCTTCCTTCACCTTCAAGCTCCACTCCGGTTTCAACTTTCTTAGTTTCTGCTTGACAGGCCTGAAACCCTCCTTGATGGGCAACCGGTGTACCACAATGTCTGTGGACATTCCAATCATGTCCTCATGAGACCAGGCAAAGACATCCTCATACTGGCTTAGCAACTCAGTTATTTCTGCTTTATGGCTAGGGGTAAGGTCTGTCCCTATCTTGAGCTCTTTGGGTTTGTCAGGGGTTCCGATATTTATGGTGATGGTTTGGTCTAAGTTGGGTTTGGGTTTATCCTCGACCCATCATTTGATCTCGTCAGGCGCGTCGTCGTAATCTGTCTCGTCTTGCTCAATTCCCATTAAATCGAAATCCAGCTCAATATCAAAATCATAGTCATCATTCAAATTTGAAAGACCGTTTGTTAGGCAAGGAATACTCAAATTGGTACACCTGACATGAAACAAAACATTTGTCATATATAAGTCATTTTCCACAACGATCACATTTTTTAGATAACATGATGAAACGACATAATTATGCAAAATACAAAACAACAAATGATATTTCTTCATCCTCCCATCCTCTAGGGTCTACCACCCTGACGCCGTGTTTTACCCTTGTTTGGATATCACTGGTTCCGTTGTCCAGTTGTCGATGGTCAGATCAGACGGAATGCGCTGGATGAAAGGTGGCTTCACATCGGAAACTTCCCCGATGACTACGACCACATCGCCTGAGTCCCTTCTCCTACCTTCTTCAGGAATAATTAGTCCTGCCCAATCGATGACAGGCACACTTTGTTGGGCTCCCGACGGCGTGGCAACATCCTTCCCCTCTCCATTGTTTGTTAACTGTCTGGGGATACAACACCTGGTTTCGAACTTTTGCGCGACCTCTTATAGGAAACTTTCTCTCTTGGTTGCCTCATCATTTGTGGGGGTCAATTCTTCACCCCCTGTCCCAATCACAGGCTTGCTAGTCCCTTGTTCATTGTTTACCTTGGTCATCGGATTTCCGGCCAAACGAGTCGGGGCCGCGCCTTGATGGTGTCTCCGTGTTACGCCTTCACGATATCCCAACCCTGCTTTGCCTATCTGATGGGGTAGTTGAATGGGCTCGATGATTCCTTGACTGCTCTTTCCTAACCCTTGTCCAGGTTGAAATTTCATTTTCATCATTTCCTTTGCGACAAAGGTAAGTTCTAGAGAGACCCTAGGTTTCATGGCTGGAGCCCCCAGGCATATGTAGTGGGGAATGCTGATTTCCAGCGCCTGAAAACTGGCAGGTGCCGCCCACTCGTCCACATTAATCACAGGCAGGCCATTCCTGGAAGGAGAAGGGTCATCACACTCTACCGAGATCGTCACCAGATTCCCGTCGATGATAAGTTTGATTTGCTGGTGTAGCGTGGAAGGAACTGCTCCGGCCATGTGTATCCACGGCCTCCCCAATAACAGGTTATAACTTGCCGCAATATCTAAGACTTGGAAAGAGATATCAAAAGTACAAGGTTCTATTTCCACCGGCAATTCTATCTCCCCAATTGTATCCCTCCGGGATCCGTCGAAGGCTCGTACCACCACATGACTGGCCCGTAGGCGCTTAGGATTGATGTTGATCTTCTGCAATGTACTGAGGGGACATATATTCAATGCCGATCCCCCATCAATCAGTACCCCATTCATAATATAACCTGAGGAGATCACCGCAATATGCAACGGTTTTTGATGCCCCCGTCCCTCTTTGGGGTTATCATCATCTATAAATGATATTACATTACTTTCCAACAGATGGTCCACCAGATGGCTGAAACTTTCTTTGCTGATCTCTTTGGGAATGTATGCCTCCTCCAGGACTTTGGCCAGAATTTTGCAGTGATCACTGGATGATAACACCAAATCCATGATCGACGTCAGGGTCGACTCCTCGCTTAATATCTGGATCCCCTTTGCTTCCGGATGATCCATCTTCCTCAAGAATTCCATGGCTTTCTCCTCGGATATGTTTTCATCTTTCTTCGTTTTGTTTTCAAGGACTCGTCCAGGAAGATATAAGGGATTCCCCTTTGATGTTACAGAAGCACAGCTGGCCGCTTCCCCTGACACTTCCCCGTAATTCCATGGTACCGTTTTCAGACTGTTGACAGGGATTTGTGGTCTCGCCTTAAGGGTGAGGAGTTTTGGAGCCGTTAACTTGACAGGCCCCCCTATGATATTTCTACTTACACCCGCCAACCTAATTGGCGCTCCCCATGCACTCTCGTGATCACTTATCATGCTGATCATCTCATCAATTTTCTTCACATAATTCAGCCTTGGCGGCCCCTCGGCTTCACTGGCTTCCGCCACATTGACCCCCCCTCCATCATGCCTAGGCAGGGGATTGACTTTAACATTTGGGGAGTCTGGCTGTTCCACCACAATTTTCCCACTATCAATCAAGTTTTGAATTCTGTGCTTCAGCGTCCAACATTCCTGCGTATCATGACTAGGGGAACCTTATGCGCATTTCTTGCTTAGGTCAAATCTTCTTCCTTTTGGGTCACTTGGGGTGCCAAATCGACTATTTTCCTCTGGGCTATCAATACTGCCAAAACCTGCTCAAGAGGATCCCCGAGTGGGGTGAATACTCGATTTTTCGTGGTCTCGAATCTCCTCCGCCATCCGTCCTCTGATCAGTGAAGTTAGGTTGTCGGGATGGCCCCACTCTCTGCATCTGTACTGGAGGATTATTCTCTGTCTTTCTAGATGATCCCTGCAAGATGAGGGAAACATCTTCCTCCCTTTTCTTTTGGACCCTATGGGAAGTGCTGCCATAATTTCCACTTTGGATTTGTTTCGCAGCTGTTTCCAAAGCCGTGAAATCCCAAATCTTGCCAGACTTCAAACCCATGTCCACCATTTCTCCGTGTTTTATCATCTCGGCAAAAGGTCTTCCAATCCCCGATATAACTCGCTCATAATAAGGTGCCTCTTGAATATCCACGAAGGTCATTACCATCTCCAACTCGCTCATTGGGGGATTCACCTGTGCAGCCATACCTCTCCATCGCTGTGCATAATCCCTGAAAGATTCTTTTGGTTGCTTCTTGATTTTCGTCATTTGATATCTATCAGGGGCCATTTGTGCCTGGAAGCTATATTGTGTTAAGAAGGTATGGGCCAACTCTTCCCAATTGTGGACGGGCATACCAGATTCTCGCTTCTCCCGTCAGGCTCTTTTGGAATAATTGCATCCTTAGACCTTCGTCTTCTGCATAAGATCCAAGCTCCCCAATGTATATTTTCAGATGTGTATAAGGATCCCCCTTCCCATTGTATTTCTCAAATTCGGGGATTTTAAACTTCTCCGGATATCTGGTTCCGGGGAAGACACATAGATCTGAATAATTAACCCTGCCTAGGGAACCTATGCCTTTTAGAGATTGGATGGTCTCTTCCATCTGCTTCATTTTCCTTCGAAGGTCATCAGAATCTCCCTCCTCTGGAATCGTGATTACTGTCCTGTTAGGTATAGGAATGGCCTTTGGGATGACTGGCTCGCCCTTAGGTTGGGGGGGATCCTCTTTAGGTGGATCCTGTCTAGGTAGCAATTGTTCCTTTAGCATTATGGCCATTTCCAACATCTGTTTCTTAAAATCATCAAATTCCTCACGAGATATGGAACCAGGATTAGTAGGTGGAAGATCAGCCATTTCAGATGTAGAGTCCTGTGCTCTCTTAGATTGCGAACGCGTTTGAGGAGCAATCCTGCAGGAAAAATGGTTTGGAGTTTAATCTTTGGGAACTGAAAGATGTGGATGCATGCTAAAGCGGTAACTTTTGTGCTTTTGGGTTTTTTAATCTTTCTCTGCAAAACAACATGTTAGCGATCCCTTATTGTAATAATAAATGCTAGACTCGACTTATTATGCTTCCCCAACTGTTCCCTGCAAAACATAGAGGTTAGTACTTTCTTTTGACAAAAGGGGAGGCATATATGAATATTGAATGAGACCGTGACATTTATACGCGCGAACTTAAAAGGGCATGAAGAGACTTTTCCTGCGCTGGGTTAATCTGAGGCTGACCTATCCTAAGGTTACTCTCGCGGGCTTTTCGGCATGAAGGTCCCCAAATCTTCGCAATCTACTCGTCTGAATCCTTTCGATTGGAGCGGATTTGGGTGGTGCGTTTCCTGAGCAATCTCCGGGGAGCAACCCCTTCAAGTCCAGTAATAAGCAACCGACAGGTTCATCTCAGGAGGAGGTACACTCTCAACATACATTCACATTCATCGTCCTCACCGTATGCAAATGATTACTTTAAAGTAAAGCAGTTCCATTCAATTATTCATCTATTGGACAAAACACATTCACACAACAAAAACTAAAAAAAAAAATCAAAATATCGCATGCACACACATATTCATGAATTTTTAAAGGATAAGATAGCATCAAAATTTGAACGCGGCTTAAGCCCTCTAATGTCCCCAGCAGAGTCGCCAGCTGTCGACGCCGGGAAGAATTGCTTCCGACGCGATATTTTATCCTTTCTAATTTTGGCTTTCTCATTAGATGGTTTTTTTTGGAAAAGGTCGGCATAAATGTCGACGGGGTTTTGAAAAGATCGTTTTTTATGATGAGCCAATTAACCAGAGTCGCCAGTTGGTATATTTGAAATGGATGTACCAACTCATCCGAGTTTCGTTTTCGTAAATCGCTGGCTCATATGTGACTCCGAATTAATTGGTCTGCAAACCGAGATCCATAGAGTTCGGGGGCTTGCTTAAGCAAGGGAAAGGTGTTAGGCACCCCCCCGACTTCCGTGAAACACGGTTACCGCAATCTTGATACTTTCCTATCCTTTAATTCATAAAACGTGTATGTGTGCGTGTGTGTGTGTGCCTAGGTGAATGTTGTGGTGCGTTTGCATGAAGAGACCATTTGGGTTTTCGAAAAGGTCGTGTTTTCTTTTGGGAATGCTTTAGAATGTCCTTCGGTTTATACGAGAAAGCTTTATGAGAAAAGGTTTGATTTTAATTGTCAAAATTGTGAGGTTTCATTAGGTGTCGTTTTGGAAAAACAAGAATTTTCTAAACCTTCGTCAAAATAGGAATTGAGATCTATACGTTGCTTTCGTAACTCAAATGATGGGCAACCTCTAGGATCTCTTTAACCCTATGCACAACGGTTTAATAAAACATCTTTTATTTTGTATGAAACCATTCTTGTGATGTCTTTGGAAAAACGACTTTCTTTAGTTTTCTCGTTAAAGAGGAATCGACATTCATTAACACTCCCAATTTTTAGCCTCGTGATTCTAATAACCTAATTTGATTGATTTTATGAAAATCTCATCGTTTGGCTTTGAAATCAATTTTTTGCATTTCTATCTCAAATAAAGCATTAAAGTGCGTTGGGGCTATTCATGGGCATATAAGCCATCAAAATAATCCCAAACGCCGACAATCACATATTTTCACTATGACGGGGCCTTAAACACGATTCTCGCCTTGGCGTCGTTTTAAGGCCCCACGGTTACATACTTTCAATGAAGACTACATCGCTCCTACTACTTATATCAAAAGATGTCTATCATCGGATTTGGACCACGGGGTCGCGTTCCTAGGCTCACATCCAAAATTGCTAAACAACTACAAAACGGATATTACAAGAAATATCCAACACGGATAGTCTAACAATGCCAAGACATCCTAAAATAGCAACCTAAAGGAACCATGCCCAATATATCACCATAAAACAAACAAAAACATTCAATAAATGAATATCATCGGGTTATTAGGAAGAATTTTGTTCCGATGGAATCCTCACTAATAATCCCTAATTCATTGTCCCACCATAAATTATATGAAAACTACATTTAATTTAACCAAATTATATAATAGAAATTGCTATAACAAGGAGATTTTCACCTTGCAAATGATACCAAAGTGGATGTAAACTTGTGTATTTGAATAGAATGAGAAGTATCTATGGTACAATCAAATCAAAGGAGTATAAATCCTCTCTTTTTTTTGTTTTTTTCTCTCCTATTTTGTTGCCAAATTCTCCTATATCTCTCTCTTTTCCAGAGCTGCTGCTGTTTATTCCTTCTTCCTCTCTTCGCCTGCTAACCTCCTGTATGCTGAATGAAGGAATGAGCTGAAATAGGCTGGCCAGAGCCAGCCGCATATGGATCTGCGGCTGGCTGGCCGCCCCCCATCCACTCAGCTGGCCGCAGATTGATCAGCGGCTGGCTGGCCGCCCCCCATCCACTCAGCTGGTTTTCGGTTTCCGTGTTTCTAGTTCCGTGTTTTCAAAAGGCGCACTTATTGGCCGCAGATCAATCCGCGGCTGGCTGGTTTGACTTTCTCGATTTTTGTGCTACGCCTAGATTCTCGTGTCGTGACGTCGGTTTTCACCGACAGGCTTGTATTTTGCAGTCCGGGAATTACTGGGAGACGTGCCACATCATTCGGGAATGCTCATTTGGGACGGTCTTATTGTCACGTCGGTTTTGGTTGTAAATCGTCGCGGTGGCGTCGAATGTTGGTAGTTGTGCCCATCCTTTGCTCTCGTAGGCCGGGCCGGTTCATTTGTCGATTTTGCCCTCCTGTCACGGTTAGCATAGGGAACGCAAAATTTGGGTGTCTACAATAAGCAAAAGGGGCAACATGGGTAAATTATGGGCACTGTTGGACCATGGGTTAAGCAAGGGTATAGATCCGAGCAAGCTAATATACAAGCGCCGCAATGCTTAAGGAGATGTTGATAGACTCCACGGCACGCTTGCGTGAGGTGGTCGTCGCCCGGATTGTTTCTAACAAGTTGATAGGATGGATAGCTTGCAACACCTTAACCCCTCGCCTATATGTAGACGGTAATCTTGGTACAATTGCTTGCTTAGGAAATTTGCGGAGGATGAACACCAACGACACTTCGACCCCTCGCTTATATTGAAGCGGTAATCTCGGTACTATCGACGATTGATGCGGTAGAAGACGCCACACACAACTATGAATGGTTGTATGATAAGTCAATTATGAATCTAAAAAGAAGAACTAAGGAACACTTAGGAATTCTTCAAAGAACCACAAGTAGAGAAACAAACTCACAATAGTATTGATAATCTGAAAATTGATATGAATGAATGATTTTACATCCTAGCATCACTTGGTATTTATAGGAACTCATGGTGTGCTAAACCATCATCATAAGTCAAGATCTAACAACTAATCACATCACATGTATCAGCCACCCAAAGAATTTAACAATCCAAAACATGTGATGTGTTAAAAGTCCAAATCAGACAACTATAAACTGATCAGCACATTGCAAGCTATTTTCACACCTGATAAATTTCGAATTTGGACTTGGGCCAAGAATGAAAATTGTAGCCCTGGAGTTTCTAATGAATTTAGGCTTTTAAATCACCTCATTTGGAGTTTGGAAACTCAAGTTATGGCCAAAATACGAACTGATGTCAAACTAGTCCAAAAGTGCGGAAATGCTGATTCTTTTGTGTCGGTTCGGGTATGCTTGCTTCCAATGTGTTTATGAACTTCGCGTGCTTGTAACCCGTCTCTATAACCTCTATACTCGATCCAACCTCGGTCCATAATTTATGAATCATCCCGTTAAGTCCTTCTTTGAAGCGTTTAGCTCGTGTCCTCGTAATGGGTCCAAGTGGCATATGCAATGGATCCACTTGTGTTTTGTCAAGGGCTTGTGAACTAAGGATGTCCTCATCATACCTCTCCTCTTGAAAAGGATTTGTCCTCAAATCTTCACCTACGTCAAACGGGCTTAGATCAGAAACATTGAAAGTTGCACTAACATTATACTCACCGGGTAAGTCCAATTTGTAAGCATTGTTGTTAATGCGTTCAAGCACTTGAAATGGTCCATCTCCTCTTGGAAGTAATTTCGAACGCCTTTGAGCAGGAAATCTTTCCTTACGCATGTGTAGCCATACCCAATCCCCGGGTTCGAAGATTACTTAACGCCGACCCTTGTTTTCCTGTTTGGCATATTGATCCGTCCTTTTCTCAATGTTGAGTCTTGTCTTCTCATGTATCTGCTTAACAAAATCAGCTTTGTTTTTGCCATCCATGTTAGTATACTCGGAAACAGGTAATGGTGACAAATCCAAGGGTGTTAAAGGATTAAAGCCATACACAATTTCAAAAGGTGAGAATTTAGTAGCAGAGTGAACAGACCTATTATAAGCAAACTCAACATGTGGTAGACACTCTTCCCAAAGCTTAATATTCTTTTTAATGATAGCCCTCAATAAAGAAGATAGAGTTCTATTAACTACTTCCGTTTGGCCGTCAGTTTGTGGATGACAAGTAGTTGAAAACAGCAGTTTAGTTCCTAGTTTACACCACAAAGTTTTCCAAAAATAGCTTAAGAACTTAACATCTCTATCTGAAACAATTGTTCGGGGCATGCCATGCAAACGTACAATGTCTCTAAAGAATAAATCAGCAACATGGGATGCATCATCAGCTTTGTGGCATGGGATAAAATGTGCCATTTTTGAAAATCTATCCACGACCACAAATATAGAATCATGACCATGCTTAGATCTAGGTAAACCCAATACAAAGTCCATAGACAAATCAATCCAAGGTTCACTCGAAATAGGCAATGGTGTGTATAACCCATGGGGTTGAACACGAGATTTAGCTTGACGACATGTAATGCATCTATCACAAATTCTTTCTACATCTCGTTTCATATGGGGCCAATAGAAATGTTCTTTTATCACAGATAAGGTCTTATCAACGCCAAAATGTCCCATCAAACCACCCCCATGTGACTCTCGAACCAATAACTCACGCAAAGAACATGCAGGTATACATAATCGATTCTCACGAAACAAGAATCCATCCATCTTGAAGTATTTACCTACAACATTCTTTTCATAATTTTTAAACTCTTCACAAAAATCATGGTCATTATCATATAATTCTTTGATTTGTTCAAAACCAAGTAATTTTGTGTCAAGAGTATTTAACAACACATACCTTCGCGAAAGAGCATCGACCACGACATTTTCCTTACCTTGCTTTATAGCGAATGACGTATGGAAATGTCTCGATGAACTCCATCCATCGTGCATGTCTCTTGTTCAACTTGTGTTGGCCTTTCAAATATTTCAATGATTCATGATCCGTGTGAATCACAAATTCCTTAGGCCACAGGTAATGTTGCCAAGTTTCCAATGATCGAACCAAAGCATATAAACTCCTTGTCATAGGTAGGATAGTTCAAAGCTGATCCACTCAATTTTTCACTGAAATATGCCACTGGCTTTCCTTCTTGCATTAACACAGCTCCAATGCCTAATCCTGAAGCATCACATTCAATTTCAAAGGTCTTAGTGAAATTAGGCAATACAAGTAAAGGAGCGTTAGTTAATTTTTCTTTAATCAAATTAAACGCTTTTTCCTGTGCATCACCCCACTTGAATCCTACACTCTTTTTGATTACTTCGGTGAGTGGTGCTGTGACTTCGCTGAAGTTCCTTACAAACCGTCTATAGAAACTTGCGAGCCCATGGAAGCTACGAACTTGACTGACATTCGTAGGAGTTGGCCATTCTTGGATTGCACGTACCTTTTCTTCGTCAACCTGTACTCCCTGTGCACTAACAACAAAGCCAAGGAACACAACTCTATCCGTACAAAATGTGCATTTGTCCATATTAGCATACAATTTTTCTTTCCGAAGCACTTCTAGGATAGATTTTATATGCAATGCATGCTCTCCTAAATCTTTACTGTAGATCAATATATCATCAAAGTAGACAACTACAAATTTTCCAATGAAGGATCACAAAACATGGTTCATTAATCTCATGAATGTGCTAGGAGCATTAGTTAAACCAAAGGGTAAGACGAACCACTCGTATAATCCATATTTTGTTTTAAAAGCAGTTTTCCATTCGTCACCCTCATGCATTCTAATTTGATGATAACCACTCTTTAAATCTATTTTAGAAAACACACAAGATCCATGCAATTCATCTAACATATCATCTAACCCAGGAATGGGATGCCGATACTTTACCGTGATGTTATTTACCGCTCGACAATCAATGCACATGCGCCACTTCCCATCTTTCTTAGGTACTAAAATAACTGGAACCGCACATGGACTCATGCTTTCTCTCACGAACCCCTTGTCCATTAGCTCGTCAACTTGCCTTTGCAATTCCTTCGTTTCCTCGGGATTGCTTCGGTATGCCGGGCGATTTGGAATGGTCGCGCCGGGGACAAAGTCAATTTGATGTTCAATTCCCCGAATTGGTGGTAATCCTTGGGGAAGCTCCTCGGGAAATACATCTTGATAATCCTGCAAAAGAGTAGAAATAACACTAGGCAATGAAGTTTTATTAGCGTTAGTATTCAAAAGTGCCTCCCTATACCGAAGTACAATCATTGGCCTTTTAGAATCCAAAGCTCGCCTTACATCACTCCTTTTCGCAAAAATATTTGTTTTCTCTCTTCTCCTTTCTTTTTTTCTCTCTCTTTTGTTTTCTTTTCATGATCTCTCTGTAAGTGTATTTGATCCTCATGCACCTGTTTTGGTGACATAGGACACAAGGTAACTTTTCTTTGATTGTGAACAAAAGAGTACTCATTAGTAAAACCGTCGTGTTTTACTCGCCGATCGAACTGCCAAGGTCTCCCAAGTAGTAAATGACCTGCCTGCATAGGAACTACATCACAAAGGATCTCATCAACATACTTCCCAATTGTAAACGGTACTGATACTTGCTTGGTAACTTTGATGTCGCCGCTGTCATTGAGCCACTGCAATCGGTATGGGTGAGGATGTTTGGATGTTGTAAGTCCCAATTTCTCCACCATTGTGATGCTTGCCACATTTGTACAGCTCCCACCATTAATTACAACACAACAGATCTTACCATTTACCATGCATCTAGTATGAAATAGATTCTCTCTTTGCTCGCTGCTTTCTTCCTTTACCTGTGTACTAAGCATTCTCCGTGTAACTAACACTTCACCATGCATAGCAACCTCTCTATCTTCCTCCAACGGTGGCATAGAGTCATTGTTACTATCTTCTTCCTCGGTCTCCAAATCCCCATTATCAAGCAATAACATAGTTCTTTGATTTGGGCATTGATTTGCAATATGTCCCCTGCCTTGACATTTAAAGCATACAATATCTCGATTACGACTAGTAGAAGGTGTATTAGTTTTACCTTGCACCACTTGATTAGCCGCTCCCTGCTTGATTTCTGGCTTTGGTTTGAAAACAGTTGGCTTTTCCTCACGCTTCACATTATTGGATTTCCATGATGAACCTGTGGTAGTGTTTATTCGTTGGCCACCTCTCCTCTTAAGTTGCTTCTCTATTTTGATAGCCATGTGCACCATGTCTTCCAATACCACATAATGTTGACGCTCCACCAAATCTGCAATATCCCAATTTAAACCTGCTGAAAATCGGGCCATGGTTGCCTCATTATCCTCGTCGATGTCAGCTCTAGACATTAGCATTTCCATTTCTTTGAAGTAGTCCTCCACACTCTTGTTTCCCTGTCTCAAATTTTGTAAGTTTCGAAACAGATCTCGATAGTAGTGGCTTGGGACAAACCTATTTTTCATTACAGCTTTCATTTCTGCCCAAGTCTCTATTGGACATTCTCTGCACCTCCTTCGGCTGGTCATCAATTGATCCCACCAAGTAACTGCATACTCTGAAAATTCGGTAGCTGCAATCCTAACTTTCTTGAGTTCTGAGTAGTTGTGACAGTCAAAGATCCACTCCATTTTCTTCTCCCACTCTAAATATGCCTCGGGGTCACTCCTGCCTTGGAATGTGGGAATTTTCATTTTGATGCTATCGAGATTGTTGTCCTCTCAATTTCGGCCGCCTCTATCCTTTGCAAAATGTCTCCTAGGGATAAGGTCAATTTCCCGATCCTCTTCCTCGCTAAACCTTTCATCATAGTAATTTGTCTCTGCTAGCCTTGCTTCCTTTTGTTGGGTCTTTCCTTTTGGGCGCCCACCCGGAGGGATTTGAGTTTGTTCCCCTCGAGTGACACTCAATTGATCGATGCGATCATGCACTTGTTCAATAGCCATCCCCAATTGTCTAGAAAATTCTTTCATCATAGCCTCCATCATGAGTTTTGGGTCAAAATTCGATGTAGAAGGTTCATTTTCAATTGTCTTATCTCTTATGTTAGACATATTTCCTGCAAAATAAAGATTAGTAGAAAACAAGTTCCTCACCACTCCCTTGCGTGTTTCACTCAAACAATATACCACATAAGTAGGAAACGCTCGTGTATCACACAATTAGGCTTTTACCCTCAATTAAACTTACTACTCTTGCCTTTTTCCGCTCGTAGTTCTCTCTAATAGGTTCTTTTTGAATTCTCACAAATATTACCTCAATTCTCTAATTACAATCCAATAATAACTTATCAAGAAAACAATATAGAAGGTACGACTCTCCACAAGACTTTCAAACGCCAAATATGATTCTTGCAAATGAAAATCCCGATGATAGCAATTCAACAATACAAATTTTCTGCTATATATTTTATGCAGTTTTTTTTTTTGACTATATTTCAACAATAAAAGTAAAGATAAGTAACTTGATAAGAAACTTAGCTTTGATACCAAATGATAGACCCCACGGCACGCTTGCGTGAGGTGGTCGTCGCCCGGATCGTTTCTAACAAGTTGATAGGATGGATAGCTTGCAACACCTTAACCCCTCGCCTATATGTAGACGGTAATCTTGGTACAATTGCTTGCTTAGAAAATTTGCGGAGGATGAACACCAACGACACTTCGACCCCTCGCTTATATTGAAGCGGTAATCTCGGTGCTATCGACGATTGATGCGGTAGAAGACGCCACACACAACTATGAATGGTTGTATGATAAGTCAATTATGAATCTAAAAAGAAGAACTAAGGAACACTTAGGAATTCTTCAAAGAACCACAAGTAGAGAAACAAACTCACAATAGTATTGATAATCTGAAAATTGATATGAATGAATGATTTTACATCCTAGCATCACTTGGTATTTATAGGAACTCATGGTGTGCTAAACCATCATCATAAGTCAAGATCTAACAACTAATCACATCACATGTATCAGCCACCCAAAGAATTTAACAATCCAAAACATGTGATGTGTTAAAAGTCCAAATCAGACAACTATAAACTGATCAGCACATTGCAAGCTATTTTCACACCTGATAAATTTCGAATTTGGACTTGGGCCAAGAATGAAAATTGTAGCCCTGGAGTTCTAATGAATTTAGGCTTTTGAATCACCTCATTTGGAGTTTGGAAACTCAAGTTATGGCCAAAATACGAACTGATGTCAAACTAGTCCAAAAGTGCGGAAATGCTGATTCTTTTGTGTCGGTTCGGGTATGCTTGCTTCCAATGTGTTTATGAACTTCGCGTGCTTGTAACCCGTCTCTATAACCTCTATGCTCGATCCAACCTCGGTCCATAATTTATGAATCATCCCGTTAAGTCCTTCTTTGAAGCGTTTAGCTCGTGTCCTCGTAATGGGTCCAAGTGGCATATACAATGGATCCACTTGTGTTTTGTCAAGGGCTTGTGAACTAAGGATGTCCTCATCAGATGTGCCTCAGCACTTAACTAAGGCAAGAAGCGTTGCAGCACTTAAGGATGATGTGCCGCAGCGCTAGGCGAGAACCGGTGGCGGGAACCGGGCACGTGCGCGCGCGCGTGCGCACTCGCGTGCAGGGTTGGTTTGGCTTTGCAAGTAACATGATTCACTTAGGATTATTACCATACGAGGCTGAATAAGAATAAAAGTCTATCAGTGAGGGGAAGGGATTGATAAGTAGATTTTATATGTACTTATTGGATACTAACTTATTATAATTGTTGCTTAATCTCAGTTGTTTTAGTTGCTTTTCATGCATTTCTTCTCTTCTTGTAGATTTCATGTTCGGGAACTCACTCTGTGGCGTTCTGGTTAAAAAGGAGGGCGTATTGGCATGGCATACATGGAGCATGGTGGATGGGAGCAAAAGAGCTAAGGCATGTTGATAAGTAGGTTTTATACCTACTTATTGGATACTATTTGGTTTCATTTGATGCTTTTCTAATAGCTATCTAGTGTAAATTCATGCATTTCCCCATCTCGTTCGGTTTTTGATTCACTAGCCTCATTATACGGCTTTTGCATTGTTTTTGGTAATTTTGGCTCGGGTTGTTGTGCATTTGTGGATGGGTGCTTTTTGGTTGTTTGTTGCTTGTGCAGGTCATAAAGAAATTATGCAAAAGCAGCACTGCAGCAAACTGGCCCTCGGCGCAGCTGCGCCCCTTTTACAAAGGGCATCGGCGCAGCTGCGCCCCTCCTGTTCCTGTCGTGCCTCTCCTGCGCAGCTGCGCCCCTATTGCAAAGGAGGGCGGCGCAGCTGCGCCCGTCGCCAGCCGCCCATGCAGCACGTTTTATCCAGCGAAGCAGCATTATCCAGATATCATGCAATGCCAGATTTTGAGGGATCAGTGGGTTTAGCTTTTATTAGTGGGAATCATAATAAGTCAAAAGAAGACAATTTTTGCTTGTATTATTAGCCAATTGAGAATTCAATTTTTAGAGTCTCTGCTCCTACACGAAAATAGATTAGTTACTGCATTCTAGCTTCAAAACTTGAAAATCATTAGCTGAGCATAATTTGCATTTGGCAACTGAAGAATGGAGCTATATGGATGCTGAATTGGAGATTGGGAGCAAGAAATCAACTATCTACACAACTTGGAAAATCATCAGAAGTTGCAGAACGGAACAGGGAGCTTGAATATTTTCTATTTTTGATTAATTTTCCTATTCTGTAATTATGATGATGAACCAATTGTGCATGATGAACTCTATTATTGTTATTATGAACTAAATTTAATTCTTGGGATTATAATGGATCTTTTGCATGATTAAGAACTGAAGTGCTTCCTTATTTTTACTAGTTGGTTGTAAAATGAATGTCTAGCATAATCTATAATCCATGTTTAATTGCTTGATCACCAATTACTGTGATAATTTATATGGAATTGAGAAAGGAAGTATAAATGAAGATCTCATTATGCTAGCATATGTTCATAATTATTACATTCCTCGTGAAATTATGTTTCGTGCTTAGGATAGAGATATACCGAAGCACCATGTGTGGTCATTTGAAAACTTGTTCTTAAACCCGTTTGATTGTAATTCACATAGAAATATAGTGCGTTAGTCATCTAGGGTGTTCACATTCATTCTATCAATTGTGGATTTAGTGTGATATGGGTATGGTGCATCGAGAGATGGCCATATTTTACTTTCGTGTTTTCGACCAACATTCCATAATAACCAACTAGCAACAATAGGAAGCATGGAAATTTAAATCGGCATTAAGTGAAATTATAATCCCAAGCCTATAAAATCTGTAATTTATACCGCTAAATTTATTTTAATTGTTCCATTAGTAATTATTAGACTATTTCATCACTAAAACCGCTTGTTTAAAGAGACCAAACTAATTACAAAAATCGGTGTTTGTAGTCATAAATGTAATTCATTTCCTCGTGGGATCGATACTTTACTTACTTTATATTACTTGTGGATCGCGTGCACTTGCGTGTATGAGTTTTATTTGTTACACACACAAATATACCAACAAGTTTTTGGCGCCGTTGCCGGGGAATTGCAATTGCGTTTATAACTTTCATCATCAATTTAAATTAGATTGGTTTTAGTTAAACAAATCTGATCTTATCCTAATTCTATTTTATTTTCTTCTACATTGTGATAGGTACTCTTGAGTAGTGTATGCATACTCGGTCGAAGAATCCTAACCTATTGCCTTTTGTGGACAACATTGAAAAAAGGGTTCAACAATCAAGGAAGTGTGCTGAAAATACTCTGGAGGATCTAGAACAACCTCAACCAATGGCGGGAGAAGCACAAAAAGCCTTAAGAGATTATGCTACGCCAAGAATCAATGATTTGCAATCAAGTATCTCAAGGCCAGCCATAACAGCCAATTCCTTTGAAATCAAACCAGGGACAATCCACATGATCCAAAATTCTGTCCAACTCGGAGGAATGGTGGTTGATGACCCGAATGAGCACTTGATAAATTTCTTGGAGATATGTGATACATTCAAATTCAGCGGGATCTCGGAAGATGCGGTGAGATTGCGGTTATTCCCATTCACATTGAGGGATAAAGCAAAGAGTTGGCTACACTCGCTACCACCCGGATCCATTACTACTTGGCAAGATTTGGCCCAGAAATTCTTAGCAAAGTTCTTCCCACCGCCCAAAACTGCTAAGTTGAGAAATGACATATCCGCATATGAGCAACATCATGGAGAATCCTTGTACGAGACATGGGATCGGTACAAGGAACTATTGAGAAAGTGCCCACATCACGGTTTGCCCCAATGGATGCAGCTGAACACATTTTACAATAGGTTGAATATTCAAACACGGGCAGGCATCGATGCAGCTGTAGGTGGAGCATTCATGGGTAAAAACTATGACGAAGCTTATGAACTTTTGGAGACTATGGCTGCAAACAACTATCAATGGCCATCCTCCAGATCCACTCAACCAAAAGTGGCAGGAATACTAGAGGTTGACACAGCCACTTCACTTCAAGCCCAGATTTCAGCTATGGCCAAGAAGCTTGACAACATATGTGAAGGTAAAGGTCAACAAGTTTCCATGATTTGTGAGCTTTGTGCAGGTTCTCACGCTTCGGATCAATGTGCCATCAACGCTGAATCTGTGCACTTTGTGAGCAACTATCAGCGGCCAGCAAATCAATATCAGAACAACTACACTCCGGGGAATAGGAACCACCCAAATTTCTCGTGGAGCAACCGTCAAGATAATTCACAAGCTCCAAAACCTCTCAATCCTCCGGGGTTCCACAATCAGCAACAAGTCACAGCCACAGATAGGAAGGTTGCTGAAATGAGTGAGAATTTGGAGAAATACATGGCCAAAACTGACAGGTTGGAGCAAGGCCAAACTTTAGGCTTCAAGAATTTGGAAAATCAAATGAGTCAATTGTTCAGTTTGTTGTCTAGCAGACCTCAAGGGGCCCTCCCTAGTGATACATAAGTCAATCCAAGGAGAAATGGGAAGGAGCAATGCCAAGCTGTTACCACCAGAAGTGGAAAGCAGACCCTGCCAGACAGCGCAGCTGCGCCACTGTCACACGAGCAGACAGCGCAGCTGCGCCCGTCATCAGCACTGGAACCTAGCGGCGCAGCTGCGCCCATTTTACAAAGGGGACCGGCGCAGCTGCGCCCCTCCCCAGAAACTGCCACTGCTGAAATTTTTGAAGAAGAAGAAAGCATTGAGAAATCTGAATCCCCACCCATAAGAAGCACAGAAAAAACTTAACCTTCACCCACAAGGTATTATCCACCAGTTTCGTATCCTCAAAGGCAACAAAAGCAGAAAATGGACAGGCAATTTTCTAAGTTTCTTGAAGTTTTCAAAAAGCTTTAAATCAATATACCATTTGCAGAAGCTTTAGAACAAATGCCAAGCTATGCTAAGTTCATGAAAACTATTCTGTCAAGAAAGAAGAAATTGCATGATTTTGAAATTGTTGCTTTGACAGAGGAATGCAGTGCGGTATTACAAAGGAAGCTACCTCCAAAACTAAAGGATCCAGGCAGTTTCACCATTCCTTGCACCATTGGAGACCTGTCATTCAAGAAATGTTTATGTGATCTTGGTGCAAGCATTAATCTCATGCCATTGTCCGTCTTTACTCAGTTGGGATTACCAGCTCCCAAGCCAACAAATGTCTCTCTTCAGCTAGCAGATCGTTCAGTCACTTATCCGAGAGGTATTGTGGAAGATGTCCTGGTTAAGGTTGATAAGTTCATTTTCCCAGCTGATTTCATAATCCTAGACTTTGAGGAGGACAAGGACATCCCCATCATACTTGGGAGGCCATTTCTAGCTACCGGGAGAACTCTCATTGATGTACAAAAAGGAGAATTGACAATGAGGGTTCAAGACCAAGAGGTCACCTTTAATGTCTTCAAAGCTATGAAATTTCCAACTGAGGAGGAAGAGTGCTTCCGAGTTGACATCATTGAAGAAGCAGTAACCGAGGAATTCATTAAGGCCACACATAGGGACTTGCTTGAGCAGACACTAACAGGAGACATCGACTTGGACGAACCCGAGAACTGTGAGTATGCTCATTTTCTAGATGCAATACCTAGGATGGCAAGATTCAAGGTACCTATTGAGCCCTTGAAAAGCTCAAACGATGCCTCATTTCAATTAAAACCATCTAGCGAGGTACCTCCTAAACTCGATCTCAAACCCCTGCCTAGTCATCTCAGGTATGCATTCCTAGGCATTTCAGATACATTACCTATCATTATTTCCTCTGCACTAACAACCTTGCAGGAAGACAAACTGATAAGAATCCTCAGAGAATTACAAGGGGCTATTGGATGGACCATTGTAGACATAAAAGGAATCAGCCCCGCATTTTGCATGCACAAAATCCTGATGGAAGATGACAGCAAGCCTACCATAGAGCATCAAAGAAGGCTGAATCCTATCATGAAAGAAGTGGTGAAAACAGAAATTCTGAAATGGCTAGACGCCGGAATCATTTATCCCATTTCTGACAGTCCATGGGTGAGCCCAGTGCAATGTGTACCAAAGAAGGGAGGAATAACTGTGGTAAAAAATGAGAACAACGAGCTAATACCAACCCGAACAGTCACGGGGTGGAGAGTTTGCATGGATTATCGAAAGCTCAACAAAGCCACAAGGAAAGATCACTTCCCACTCCCTTTCATTGATCAAATGTTGGACAGGCTTGCAGGGCATGATTACTACTGTTTGCTTGACGGATATTCTGGATATAATCAAATTGCCATCGCTCCTGAGGATCAAGAAAAGATCACTTTTACTTGCCCTTATGGAACTTTTGCTTTCAGGCGAATGTCTTTTGGTCTATGTAATGCTCCTGCCACATTCCAGCGATGCATGATGGCAATATTTTCTGACATGGTGGAAATCAACATGGAGGTCTTCATGGATGACTTCTCAGTGTTTGGAAATTCCTTCGACAGCTGTCTTGAGAATTTAGTCATGGTATTGAAGAGATGTGTGGAAACAAATCTTGTGCTTAATTGGGAGAAATGTCACTTCATGGTTCATGAAGGAATAATTTTGG
Source organism: Aralia elata (assembly GCA_034770075.1). NCBI lineage: Eukaryota > Viridiplantae > Streptophyta > Magnoliopsida > Apiales > Araliaceae > Aralia > Aralia elata. Next base: position 49,948,180 of record CM068384.1, read on the forward strand.
GTCACAAAGTCTCAGCCAAAGGTTTGGAGGTGGACAAAGCAAAGTTGGAAACTATCGAGAAATTGCCTCCACCAACTTCTATAAAGGGAGTTCGAAGTTTTTTAGGCCATGCTGGATTCTATCGGAGATTTATCGAAGACTTCTCCAAAATCACAAAACCCCTGTGCAATCTATTGGAAAAAGATGTTCCGTTTCTATTCGATGAAAATTGCTTAGCAGCATTTGAGTTGTTGAAACAGAAATTGACAACAGCACCTGTGATAGTGGCACCGGATTGGTCTCTTCCATTTGAGCTTATGTGTGATGCTAGTGACTACGCTGTGGGCGTGGTATTGGGACAGCGCAGAGACAAGGTTCTACATGCAGTCTACTATGCCAGCAAAACGCTTTCGGAGGCCCAAATGAACTACACCACCACCGAGAAGGAACTACTCGCGGTTGTCTATGCATTCGACAAGTTCCGATCCTATCTCGTTGGAACAAAGGTAGTGGTGTACACTGATCATGCAGCAATTCGGTATTTGATCTCAAAGAAAGATGCCAAGCCTAGATTAATCAGATGGATCCTTTTGCTCCAAGAGTTTGACTTGGAAATTAAGGATAAGAAAGGTACGGAAAATCTGGTAGCCGATCATCTTTCCAGATTGGACAATCCGGATTTAGAGAGCAAAGAGAAGATTGAGATAAACGATTGCTTCCCTGATGAGCAGCTATTTGCAGTCACATCTGAAATCCCATGGTTCGCTGATATTGTCAACTATCTTGTGAGTCATGTGCTACCACCGGATCTAACTTCTCAGCAGAGGAAGAAATTTTTGCATGATACAAAGAGATACATGTGGGATGAGCCTTACTTGTTCAAACAATGCACAGATCTTGTGATCCGAAGATGCATCCCCGATGTCGAGAGTACCAGTATATTACATGCGTGTCATTCTTCTCTGTATGGTGGCCATTATGGAACGCAGAGAACAGCAGCAAAGGTACTCCAGGCCGGATTTTATTGGCCCACCTTGTTCAAAGATGCCCACCACTTCATAAAGAATTGTGATCGATGCCAACGGGTGGGCAACATCTCCAACCGTAATGAAATGCCACTAAATGTGATATTGGAGGTGGAGATCTTTGACGTATGGGGCATAGACTTCATGGGACCATTTCCATCATCCTGCAACAATCTCTATATCCTTCTAGCGGTTGATTACGTGTCCAAATGGGTGGAAGCTTCGGCGTTACCAACCAATGATGCTAAGGTGGTTTTGAGGTTCCTACAAAAAAACATTTTTACTAGATTTGGCACTCCTCGGGCGATCATTAGTGATGAGGGGAGCCATTTTTGCAACAAACAGATCACAGCTCTCTTGGCCAAATATGGAGTAAGACACAGGATTGCCACTGCCTACCATCCACAGACCAATGGTCAAGCCAAAGTTTCCAACCGAGAGGTAAAAAGAATTCTGGAAAAGATTGTTAATCCTTCCAGAAAAGATTGATCTCTAAAGCTAGATGAAGCCTTGTGGGCTTATAGAAGTGCATACAAGACACCTCTCGGCATGTCTCCTTACCACATGGTTTATGGCAAGGCTTGTCATCTACCGGTTGAATTAGAGCACAAAGCTTACTAGGCCATTAAAAAGTTGAATTTTGACCCATCTGCAGCAGGAGAAAGGAGACTCCTACAGCTAAATGAACTCGATGAGTTCCGATTGCAAGCCTATGAGAATTCGAAACTCTACAAAGAGAAGGTAAAGAGATGGCACGACCAAAAAATCATCGAGAGAAAATTTGAACCTGGCCAAGCGGTCTTACTATTCAACTCCAGGCTCAAATTATTCCCGGGAAAGCTCAAATCCCGATGGTCGGGTCCCTTTACCATCACTGCTGTATTCCCACATGGAGCCATCGAGATTGTTGGAGTGGACAGCGAGCAACCCTTCAAGGTTAATGGCCAAAGATTGAAGCACTATTGGGGAGGCGAATTTGATCGCCAAAAATCCTCAGTTGACCTGGCCATGGATTGAGCATCAATGGGAGTCGAGCTACCGACTTTAAAACAAAGCGCTCCTCGGGAGGCAACCCGAGATTACTTTTATTACTTCTATTATTGTGTGATTTTTGTTTAGTTTGTGTGATTTCATTTTAACATGCGTGTTTGTTTTTATTTCAGGTGTCTAATCTTGCCCTCAAGCGTTTGACTTGATCACACTTTGAGTTTGGGGGTGCATTGTTCCATTGCAAACACTTGCCGTTGTTCAGAGAAAGAAATTTTTTTTCCAGGATTCCTGAGCTCCAGCGCAGCTGCGCCCCTTCTTCAGTTCAATATCTGCGCAGCTGCGCCGAGCCACCCTCATCTGCAGCATCTGAGCAACTGCGCAGCTGCGCCCCATCTTCAGTTCATTATCAGCGCAGCTGCGCCAGTGTCCGCCTGAGCCAAACCTGAGGCTCAGCGCAGCTGCGCCCCCTTCCCAGTACAACTGCGGCGCAGCTGCGCCGATCGCGGAATATTTTTTTTTTATAAATAGTCGGTCCCCATCAGTCACAATCATAAAACCCTAACTGACTCTCTAGCAGCAACACAAAACCCTCTCCTCTCATCCCTACCCACTCTTTCAAAACCCTAACTACCTACACTCTTCCTTCAAACCCCAATCACATACCACCATGCCGAAGCGCGCACGCACCCCCCAACCTTCTTCTTCCAGCAGCAGCGGATCCGAATCTACTGGTGGTGGCATCAATACTCTGGATGCCACCAAATTTGTCAATCTATCTGCACAACATTACTACTGGGAGGTGCTTAGCGTCAAATCCTTCATACCAGAGAGGTGTTTGAAGCCCAAAGCACAGGATGGGCGTATTCTTGACCAAATCCGGCGTTTGGGTTGGTTGCTATTCATTGAGACACCGAAGTCAGCCCCGATAGCCATTGTTCGAGAGTTCTATGCCAACGCCCGGGAAACACAGAATGGGATTTCCTTCGTGCGGGGCAAGCAGGTATCCTATTCGGCGCAGGCAATCAATGAACTTTTTCGCCTACCATCTGCTACTGCTGAGGCTACCGACTAGGTGGTACATGAACGCTACGAAACCGACCTTGATGCGTTGATACATGAGATGTGCCAGCCGGGCACGCAGCGGAAGACTTAGCCAGGCACCACCTTGAAGGTGCACTTCCCTCAGACCGCGCTAAATAGATTTGCCAAGGCGTGGTACGCCTTCATTTGCGCGAGTATCTTGCCGACCACCCATCATCAGGACGTGACACGGGACCGCGCGGTACTCTTGCACCGTATTCTGTATGGAGGCAGCATCGACGTGGGATATATCATCAACCAGTCCATGCTTCGTTTCATGCGGGCTGTCACTTCTGGTGCCATTCCACACGCCTCGATCATCACACGCCTATGCCTAGCGGCAAACGTGGAATGGGGCGAGGAGGCTCTCCAGCTACCTATGCGAGACATCAATAGCGCCGCGATCCGAAAGTATAATGTTTGGCGCGGTGGAGAGTCCCGGCCAAATGGGTTGGGTTTTATTATGGCTGATGAGGTGGAGGAGGCCAGTGAGGAGGGCGTGCCTGCCCCGCCAGTGCAGCAGAGGGGCGTCAGTGGACATGAGCGCGACATGCGCCGCCTGCAGCGCCGCATGGACGCGTTGCACACGAGCTTCAGGGATTACAGCGTCTCCTTCGCGGGTGCACTATCGGAGGCGTTCAGTTAGCAGGGGGTCCACATTGAGTTTCCCACATTCGGCTCCGGCATCCCTTATCCTCTGCCCGACACGCCGCCTAGCGGCGCCGAGGACGCTTCTTAGGGGAGTACTCTTTACCCTATTATCTCCAATGAGGACATTGCATATTTTAAGTTTGGGGGTATTAGGCTTGCCTTGTTATTTTATGATGCTTTAAATTATCTGTTTTTATTGTTAGTTATTTGCTTTCTTGTTATTTATTGTCATTTTAGGTATTTGTTTCCTTATTTTCGTAAAAAAAAAATAAAAAAATGGTGCATTTCTCATGCATATCATATCACATCATGTAGTTTAGTTGCATGATCCTCTTATTTTGATTAGTATGCATCCCCACATGCCTATGATGAAAACTTTTTGATGTTGCTAACTGTTAAGACTTTGGGTCGGATGCCATGATACATTGCAACTCTTGTCTTGCGTTTGCTGTGATAAAACCGGTTTGCACGTTCTCAGTAGTTTTCTAACTAAGTAGCCCAAAGATTCGCATAATTGAGTTCTGGAGAGAATTAGTTGTGTTTTTAATGATTGTGGCAATTGTGGGAAATATTAGTTGAAATCACACGTGTTCAAGTGTGGGGGAGTACTTAGTAGAGTATTTATGCAACGAAATGGAGCGTAAAATGCATTCGTTGATATAAAAAAAAATTGTATGCTAATAAAGACTTGGTCAGCTTAGTTTTGTGGCCTTTGATATTCGAGTAAGTACACCCTAGGGGATGTCTCTACACCTAGCGCCCTAAGACCAATTGGTTTGGGAGTCGTTGGCTGAAAGCTCGTTACATGGGTATCATTGAATAGCCTATGGGAACTAGGCATTGCACGACCAAGCGTCATGATCCGAATAATGTCTAAGTCGATCCCCACATTTTGAACATAGCGTGGTTTTAACTATATTTACCCCAATTGTTTTTTAGAGGTTCGATTATATAAATTTTCCCTAAGAAACATATTATGAGAATCGATTGGGATTACCATAGTTTGATGATTGCTGCACACACACAGTTTATCATTCACCACGGAATTTGAGTTGCACGGGTATCACGATACACGGACCAAGTTTTGATGTGTCGCTAGATTCTTCTGAGGCAAATCTTGTGGATTGCTTGCTAATTGATGAGGGTCATGATGCATTCTTATTTCATTGCATTCATATTTGCATTCATGTTTGCATTCATTTCGTTGTATTAGCTTGAGGACAAGCAACAATTCAAGTTTGGGGGTATTTGATAAGTAGGTTTTATACCTACTTATTGGATACTATTTGGTTTCATTTGATGCTTTTCTAATAGCTATCTAGTGTAAATTCATGCATTTCCCCATCTCGTTCGGTTTTTGATTCACTAGCCTCATTATACGGCTTTTGCATTGTTTTTGGTAATTTTGGCTCGGATTGTTGTGCATTTGTGGATGGGTGCTTTTTGGTTGTTTGTTGCTTGTGCAGGTCATAAAGAAATTATGCAAAAGCAGCACTGCAGCAAACTGGCCCTCGGCGCAGCTGCGCCCCTCCTGTTCCTGTTGTGCCTCTCCTGCGCAGCTGCGCCCCTATTGCAAAGGAGGGCGGCGCAGCTGCGCCCGTCGCCAGCCGCCCATGCAGCACGTTTTATCCAGCGAAGCAGCATTATCCAGATATCATGCAATGCCAGATTTTGAGGGATCAGTGGGTTTAGCTTTTATTAGTGGGAATCATAATAAGTCAAAAGAAGACAATTTTTGCTTGTATTATTAGCCAATTGAGAATTCAATTTTTAGAGTCTCTGCTCCTACACGAAAATAGATTATTTACTGCATTCTAGCTTCAAAACTTGAAAATCATTAGCTGAGCATAATTTGCATTTGGGAACTGAAGAATGGAGCTATATGGATGCTGAATTGGAGATTGGGAGCAAGAAATCAACTATCTACACAACTTGGAAAATCATCAGAAGTTGCAGAACGGAACAGGGAGCTTGAATATTTTCTATTTTTGATTAATTTTCCTATTCTGTAATTATGATGATGAACCAATTGTGCATGATGAACTCTATTATTGTTATTATGAACTAAATTTAATTCTTGGGATTATAATGGATCTTTTGCATGATTAAGAACTGAAGTGCTTCCTTATTTTTACTAGTTGGTTGTAAAATGAATGTCTAGCATAATCTATAATCCATGTTTAATTGCTTGATCACCAATTACTGTGATAATTTATATGGAATTGAGAAAGGAAGTATAAATGAAGATCTCATTATGCTAGCATATGTTCATAATTATTACATTCCTCGTGAAATTATGTTTCGTGCTTAGGATAGAGATATACCGAAGCACCATGTGTGGTCATTTGAAAACTTGTTCTTAAACCCGTTTGATTGTAATTCACATAGAAATATAGTGCGTTAGTCATCTAGGGTGTTCACATTCATTCTATCAATTGTGGATTTAGTGTGATATGGGTATGGTGCATCGAGAGATGACCATATTTTACTTTCGTGTTTTCGACCAACATTCCATAATAACCAACTAGCAACAATAGGAAGCATGGAAATTTAAATCGGCATTAAGTGAAATTATAATCCCAAGCCTATAGAATCTGTAATTTATACCGCTAAATTTGTTTTAATTGTTCCATTAGTAATTATTAGACTATTTCATCACTAAAACCGCTTGTTTAAAGAGACCAAACTAATTACAAAAATCGGTGTTTGTAGTCATAAATGCAATTCATTTCCTCGTGGGATCGATACTTTACTTACTTTATATTACTTGTGGATCGCGTGCACTTACGTGTATGAGTTTTATTTGTTACACACACAAATATACCAACAAGTTTTTGGCGTCGTTGCCGGGGAATTGCAATTACGTTTATAACTTTCATCATCAATTTAAATTAGATTGGTTTTAGTTAAACAAATCTGATCTTATCCGGACCTTATCTCTCAAACCTCAAAGAATGAAAGTTGTAGAGCTCGTCGTGATCTTCGATTTGACGGATGGCAGGCCCCGTCACTCCTCCTAGATCAAAAGTTATGGCCGATCTACCAGAAGACATCGCAGCAAAAAACTTGAGCGCCCCCAGCTCTGAAATGGCTTGATTTGAGCGCCTCCGGCGCTGAACTCCCTGGTGGTGAGCGCCCCCGGCTCTGAAACGTTCAGAATTGAGCGCCTCTGGCACTGAAACGTGACATGGAGTCCGAGGACGCGTAATTAGGATGTTTGTTTAGATAGGATATTATATTAGGACTATAAATACATGTTATTAGTGAGATATTAGGGGGGGATATAGACTTTATCATCTATTTGGAATAAAAACCCTAGATTAGATTAGGTGGAAGGATTGAAGTAATTGAAGATTCAAAGAAGATTCAAGGAGAAGCAAGAGAGAAAACTCAGATTTGCTATTCTAACGCCCTATTTCTCTTTACTTCTATTTGTATCTTTCTTTATATAATCATTTGTGGATTATGGATTTCACTTCAATCATGAATTAAACTCCATTGTGGGATTGCAATGAATCTTATTATGTAGTTTACTTTAACATGCTTCCTTGTTAGTCTTAGTAGCTATTCTTGGATTGTCTATTGTGGTTTGTATTCAAATGCTTAGTTGATTGGCCATCAATTACCGTGGTAACCTATATGAAATCGAGAGACGGATTATAGGTGTAGATCTAATCATGATAGCATGTGTTCGTGAATTCTACATGGCAATGGAATTCATGATTCGTGCCAAGGATAAAAATATACCAAAGCACCACATGTAGTCTATTGAGAACTTGAACTTCAACCCTCTTTGATTATAATTCACATAAAAATATAGTGCGTTAGTCAATTAGGGTGTTCACATTCATTCTATCTTTTGTGGATTTAGTGTGATATGTGTATGGTACATCGAGAGTTGGCTATATTTCACATTTATGTTCTCGACTAACAATCTAGTTTAATTAATTTGACTCAACAAGAAGTGTATTGATTTAAATGAAACAATAGGTGAAATTGTAATCTCAAGTTTTCATTATCTAGTCTCATTCTAGGGATAGTTAGAATTAGTTTAATTTCATAGTTTAATTAAAATATTTAAAAATCATTCGTTTAAATAAGATTAAGTTGATTATAGATTAGTACTTGGTAAACTTTATTTCTAATTCCTCGTGGGATCGACAACTCTACTTTCATTATATTATTTGTTGACCGTGTATACTTGCACGCATATATTGATCGGTAAAACGACCAACAAGTTTTTGGCGCCGTTGCCGGGGACTTAGTTTAATAATTTTTGCCAACATTAATTTCAATCAAATTAGTCTAAATTTAAACATTTTTTTTTATTTTAGTTTTATTTTACTTCTCTTCCTATATTTTTCTCTTTTCAGGTACCATGGATGACTTCAATTATCAATGGTCATACATGAATATGACTCAACCAATGGAAATAGGAATTGATGGACTCAATCCACTTTCTACATTGTCAGCACAATTTGAAACATTAGTTTGTGATTATTGTCCTGTCAACCATCCGAGTCATCAATGCACCGTCAGTTTTAGACCGGGACAGTATGGTGGTGACTACCCCAACGACTATGCTTATCACAATTATCATCAAGATTGGGGATATCACCCAGATTCTTCATGGAGCTATAATCAACAAGATCAATACTATGCTCCATACCCAACATATGCACCGGAATTCACACATCCATCTCCAATGCCGCAGGAAAAAAATTCAACATCAAAGGAATTCATGTCTAAGCTCATTAGAAACCAAGAGGATATGATGAGGAGTCAGGAAACATCGAGCCAAAATTTTCAAAATCAGATGGAACGACTCCTCAATACCTCAACTAATGGTCCTCAATACATGGATTCCGAAACTGTAACTGAAAGTTCAAGAGTGGAGGAGTTGTGGTTCAAGTTTATAGCGTCAAATGAGGAGAGATTGATTGAGCAAGGGAGGTCAATTCAAAATCTTCAGAATCAGATGGATAAAATGTTCGAAGCCTTGAACAACTGTCCTCCAAACAATTGGTGCTATGACATGGATTCTGAGGCTGATGGTGAGCCCGAGCCAATTCTGCAACTGGATAAGCCACAAAATTACGAAAAAGGGGAAACAAGTGGGGTTAAGGATAATGAGGTCAACAAGGATCCAATTGTGATGTACATCGAAAATGAGCCAACCTTGTTAGTACCACAAGTTCTTTCTCCACCAAAGTTCAAGGATCCAGTCAGATTTGCAAAACCCTGCCCGCTTGGTAGTCATGTCATCGACAAAGCTCTTTATGACATAAGAGCTAGAGAAATTGCAGAGCCAAGGTGGGAAGAGGAAGAGAAGGTAGAAGAAGAGCCCATTGTGTTTGCCAAGCCTCAATGCCCCATTTTTAACACAATCACAATGGAAGAATCACCTAACTTCTTGATATTCTCAAGTACCCTATCTACAAAGAGCAAGCTAGGTGACTTTGATGCGCTAGCCATAAAAATGGAAAACCTCCCAAAGGACAATTTATTACTGATGGATGGAGGGTTCCTCAATTATCGTATGGGAATTGGATAGTGTTGTGAAGAAGAAGTCTGGCTAAGGGACTATAAACTAAGCACTCGATGGGAGGCACCTCATCCAATCTTTCTCCCTCCTTGTTTAATTCTTATTTGCATATCCAATCTCTTCCTCTTCTATGTTTAATTCTTCGTACTTCTACTATTAGTATTTAATTAGGATTTTTGAGTTTAAAGTTTTAATAAGTTTTTTTTCGTACTCATGTTCAGGCTGAAATCAATTGCTATGAGGATGAATGGTCAGAATAGATGTCAAAAGCTGCAGTTATTAGGGTACAGGGCAGCGCAGCTGCATCCAGTTTGTAAAGGAAAGCTGCGCAACTGCGCCCTATCTCACCCACAAAATTCCATCTCTGCTCCATCCCTAACCCTTCTACATCCACCATCAGACGCACCTCTAGAGCAAAATGCAGGAGGCGATGATGATGCCACCTAGGGGAGTTTCCATTCCCTTTATCTCCAATGAGGACATTGTAGTTTATAAGTTTGGGGGTAGTATATTGGGTTCATTTTAGTTGCATTTTTCATATTAGTGCATTATTTGATAGTTAGTTGCATTTCCATAGTAGTTTAATTGCATGCATTGTAGTTTAGTTACATCTTAGTTTAAATTCTTATCATTGTAGTTTGCTCCTTATTTTGTAAATACTTGTTTTCATTATTGCATTTAGTTAAGTCATATTGCATGAATCCAAGTTGTCAGTTGATTTAAAATTCATTTGGCCTATGAAGAGATTTGAATTGCATGATTTTTGAACAGTTTTGATGACTAAGGCATAGTTATAATGTTATATCATGTTATAAATCTTTATCTGTCTGCAACAGATGTAACGGGATAGCACTCTAGAGTAACCATTATGATTTGCTCGGTATAAATGGTCGCATAATTGTCTTCTGGTGGGAAATTGGTGTTTTAATGAAAGAGATTTAGTAGACAGTTGGTAATGACTAGGATTGCACAAAAGCTTAAGTTTGGGGGAATACAGGGAGTATACATGCTATATATATATATATATAAAAGGAAAGAAAATCAGAAAAAGAAAAGGAAATATGTTGAATAAACACTTTGGCTAGTTTAGTTCTGTGGCCTTTGATACTCGAGTCAGTACGCCCTAGGGGATGTTTCTACACCCAGCGCCCTAAAGCCATCTAGTTTGGGAGTCGTTGGTCGAAAGCTCACTACATGGGTATCACTGAAAAGCCTAAGAGGACTAGACATTGCACAGTCAGGTGTAAACACGGGAAAGTGCGAATATCGCCCTCGTGAGTGAATAAAAGCATAATAAACCCCTTGTTGACTATTAGCTTAGTCGATGTGTAGTTTTGGTCGGAGCCTAACTTGTTAGTTGCCTTTCTTGAGTTAAAACTGTATTTTTTCCCTCTAAGAAGCATATTATGTGAAGTATTTGTTCTGTAGCAAGTTTAATGGTTGCTAAGCACACAACACACTACAACAGTGATGACAGGTTTTGATTTACAGAGTGATATACTTTATTGCCTTGTTCTTGGTTGGATATTCTATTTGTGTTTTGAGGTTTCTCTGAGGCATCTCATTTAGATTTCTTACCAACTTACATTTGGATTCGTAGACATGTTAGATTAGATTGCATATTGCATAGCTATTGTATCGCATTTGTGTTTTGTTGCTTGGGGGTATTTGATAAGTAGATTTTATATGTACTTATTGGATACTAACTTACTATAATTGTTGCTTAATCTCAGTTGTTTTAGTTGTTTTTCATGCATTTCTTCTCTTCTTGTAGATTTCATGTTCGGGAACTCACTCGGTGGCGTTCTAGTTAAAAAGGAGGGCGTATTAGCATGGCATACATGGAGCATGGTGGATGGGAGCAAAAGAGCTAAGGCATGTGGAAAGGGAAGCAAAAGTGAGCAATGATCGGCATGGTAAAGCAAGGAAAAATAATTCGGGCATCGTTTGGAGTTGTAAATTACATAGCAGTCACTCCAGCTCAATTTCGACCTTCATCCGGACCTTATCTCTCAAACCTCAAAGAATGAAAGTTGTAGAGCTCGTCGTGATCTTCGATTTGACGGGTGGTAGGCCCCGTAACTCCTCCCGGATCAAAAGTGATGGCCGATCTACCAGAAGACATCGCAGCAGAAAACTTGAGCGCCCTCGGCTCTGAAATGGCTTGATTTGAGCGCCCCCGGCGCTGAACTCCCTGGTGGTGAGCGCCCCCGGCTCTGAAACGTTCATAATTGAGCGCCTCCGGCACTGAAACGTGACATGGAGTCCGAGGACGCGTAATTAGGATGTTTGTTTAGATAGGATATTATATTAGGACTATAAATACATGTTATTAGTGAGATATTAGGGGGGGATATAGACTTTATCATCTATATTGGAATAAAAAACCCTAGATTAGATTAGGTGGAAGGATTGAAGCAATTGAAGATTCAAAGAAGATTCAAGGAGAAGCAAGAGAGAAAACTCATATTTGCTATTCTAACGCCCTATTTCTCTTTACTTCTATTTGTATCTTTCTTTGTATAATCATTTGTGGATTATGGATTTCACTTCAATCATGAATTAAACTCCATTGTGGGATTGCAATGAATCTTATTGTGTAGTTTACTTTAACATGCTTCCTTGTTAGTCTTAGTAGCTATTCTTGGATTGTCTATTGTGGTTTGTATTCAAATGCTTAGTTGATTGGCCATCAATTACCGTGGTAACCTATATGAAATCGAGAGACGGATTATAGGTGTAGATCTGATCATGATAGCATGTGTTCGTGAATTCTACATGGCAATGGAATTCATGATTCGTGCCAAGGATAGAAATATACCAAAGCACCACATGTAGTCTATTGAGAACTTGAACTTCAACCCTCTTTGATTATAATTCACATAGAAATATAGTGCGTTAGTCAATTAGGGTGTCCACATTCATTCTATCTTTTGTGGATTTAGTGTGATATGTGTATGGTACATCGAGAGATGGCTATATTTCACATTTATGTTCTCGACTAACAATCTAGTTTAATTAATTTGACTCAACAAGAAGTGTATTGATTTAAATGAAACAATAGGTGAAATTGTAATCTCAAGTTTTCATTATCTAGTCTCATTCTAGGAATAGTTAGAATTAGTTTAATTTCATAGTTTAATTAAAATATTTAAAAATCATTCGTTTAAATAAGATTAAGTTGATTATAGATTAGTACTTGGTAAACTTTATTTCTAATTCCTCGTGGGATCGATAACTCTACTTTCATTATAGTACTTTTTGACCGTGTATACTTGCACGCATATATTGATCGGTAAAACGACCAACAGGGATATATATCTATCTACATCAAAAAAACAGCAGGAGAGTTTTTTAGAGTTCAGTAGGGCAACAAGGAGGAGATAGGAGTTGAAGACAGAGTATTGGGATCGAAGTTGTTCAACAGATTTCTTCTTTACTCTTTCTCTTTAACTTTTGTACTTTAAGGATGTTTAAGGATATTATGTGGATGTTTTATTTTTACATTATGAAGTAAATTCGTTTTAGGATTACAACGGAACCCAATGATTAGCTTAAATTGAATTACCCTTAATGACTGAATTTTATACCTATAAATTGAGTATTTTTAGCTTGATGATTTGTGAGTTCTTGAGTATATGCTATTCTATTTATTTGTTTTTATGTTTTTGTGTAGGAAAAGGGAAAATAGAACAAAGATATTAAAATGAAAGCAAATTGGATGAATCCATGTCGAAATGGAGTTAAGTCATAAAATGCAGCAAATTGGGTGCACGGTGTGCCAGCAGAAAGGCCCCAGCGTGCCAGAAGTGAGGCCCCAGGAGAGAGGCCCCAACGTCCTAGCAATGAGGCCCCAACGCGCCCAATAGTAAGGCCTAACGCGTCAGAGAGGCAGCGCTGCAACACGCGTTTTGGGCACCGCGGTGATGAGCGTGCGGGCTTGGCTGGGCTATTTAGTGTTGCTTTCCTACTTGACTTGGGATGCGTTGCTGTGTTGATTCTAAATTGGATTTCACTTCTCTTAGGTACATAAAGGCTATAAATACACATCAAAAGGCTGATGAAAAGGGGAACCTAACACCATCAAAGCTAAAGTTCTTCATTAAATTTTCAAGGAGCAAGAAGGAGTGCAAAGATTGAAGGCAGAGTTGGAGAGCTAGGTTGCGTGCCACAGTTTTTGTTTTCTTTTCTCTACCTTTTACTTTTGTAATCTAAGATGCTACTTAATTTGATGATGTTGATTCTTATGCTATGAATTAACTTTTAATTAGATTACAATGGAACCCGATGAATATTTTAAATTGATTTATTCTCTTTTTGACTATTATTGATCATATTTGAATCGTTTATCATATTTTGTGCTTAATAATAATTGCATAGCTAACAATTATTGTGATATCACCTAGATGAAATTTAAAGATGAATTCTAGGGTTAGATCTGAATATAATAACATGTGATCTTGTTTATTCTATGGATCGAATAACTGATTTGTGTATAGAATAAGAATATACCTGTATGCTGTAACTTTATTGAGAATTGATGCTTAATGAATTTATTCTTAACTGGGTCAAATAGGAATATAGTGATTTAATTAGAATAGATATTTTTATCTAACTACTTGAAAAAGGGTTGTTAAATAATTTGGGATTCTCGGTTGACGATTTGCTATGATTAATTAATTGAAAAGAGAGTAAAGAGATTTAGACGAGACATTGGGGGAAATTGTAATCTTAACTTTTAAATCTGATTTTAATCCTTGCTAGTAATTTAGTTTGAATTTAATTAATTAGTTTCATAAACTTAATCCACTTGTTTAAATAAGATTGAATTGATATAAAGTTAGTACTTGGATAAAATTGTTAGCATATTTCTCGTGAAATCGACACTTTACTTGCTACTATATTATTTGTTGACCACGTATACTTGTGTGAAATTGCCCATATTATTTTGGAAAAATAAGTTTTTGGCACTGTTGCTGGGGAATAGCACTAATAATTTTTTTTTTCTAATATTAATTTTAATCAATTTGATCTTAATTTAGACTTGTATTTTTCTATTTTAATTTTTTTTGTTTTAAATTTTTTTTGTTACAAGGTACATCATGGATGTCTATAATGATCAATGACTTTATACGAGAATGACACAGTCAAGAGCAGTAGGGAATTATGGAGTCGATGCGATTTCTGCACTGGCTACACAAATGGAAATACTTTTAGAGAAGATTAACATTTTAGTGGCACAACCTATTCAAAGAGTGGCAGTGATTTGTGATTATTGTGCGGGAAACCATCCGAGTTATCAATACGCCATTAGTTTCGAGTCGGTACAATATGGTGACAACTTCGGCGACTATTCCAACGATTATCATCATGATTGGAGGAATTAATTGAACTTTTTATGGAGTGATGATAATCAAACCCCTCAACAAAAAGAAGAGATGTCAAACTTGAAAGAACTTCTTTTCAAGTACAGAGTTAGGAATGAGGAGAGGATGAATAGCTTGGATGTGTTAATTCAGAATCTTGAGAACCAAGTGGGACAGCTTGTCGATGCCATCAACAACTGTTCACAAGAGACGTTGCCAAGCGACATGGTTCTCGAGACTAATGGAGTGCCTGTGTCAATTGATGTAGATGCTGAAGAGGAAACGACAAAGAGTGGGGAGCAGGAAAAGAAGGCAGGATTAGATCCAGCCTTGAGTTCCAATGCCGATAAACAAATTCCGATAGTGCCTCCTATGTTTTTTCCACCAAAGCTCAAGGAGTTGGGTAGCTTCACAATCCCGTGCATAATTGGCAGTAAATTTTTCTTCGGCAGCATAAATTTGGAGCTATGGTGGAATGAGAGAGGGGTCCATGAGAAGATAGATGAAAATATAGTTGTGTTTAAGAAGCTTCAATTCAATATTCTATTCATAGACACAATGGAGCAAATGTCTGGCTACTTGAAGTTCATAAAGGAGATTCTATCTAAAAAGAACAAGCTAGGTGAATTTGAAACAATGGCCTTTACATAAGCGAAGCCCTTAAAAGTTACATTGCTACTGATGGATAGAGGGTTAATCAATTATCAAAAGGGAATTAGATAGAGAATTGAAGAAGTCGGTTTGACGACTATAAACTAAACACTTCTTGCGAGGCAACCCAAGTTTTACTTTTATTTTTTTATTTTAGTTGATTGCATTTTAGTTTATTTAATTGCATTTTAATTTCTTAGGTCAATTGCTTTCAGGTCCAAGTACTGAACAAAAATAGAATATGCTGTAGACTTAGTGGACGACGAGGATGCTGAAATGGCCAATCAGCCGGTTCTCAGGGAAGTCCTCTACTTTACTTTTTTCCTATTTTTGCCATTGATGACAATGTCTAGTTTAAGTTTGGTAGTGTGTTCGTGTTTTTATTTTATTTAGTACTTGAGCGTATTTTGTTATTAGATTTGTATGTTAGATTGTTTGTTTTAGGATAACTTGAGCAATGTTTTTATTGAATTTGATTATGACTGGAAAAAAAGTGTTTAATTTCTAACTTTTTTGAAATTGAGAAGCATGCTTAGTTTATATTTTGACCTATTAGTTGGTTGTACGTTGTTTGTGAACTTTTGCACTTAAAAAGCACATATGCATATGTTTAGCTGGTTATGACTTATATTTATTTTTGGTAAAATATTCGTAGGAGATATCATTGAAACTCTAGAAAACTTGTTTGAGCATCAATTGAAGCGAAATTTAGGCATTAGCATAAGTTTGGGAAAAATCTTGGATTATTTAAAAATTTTGAACCTTCCTGAGTTAAAAAATGAATTATGTGATGGGTCAAGATGGAGCGTAAAACGTACTCACTCATAAACACATGTATACAGCGAGATGGAGCGTAAAACGCACCCGTTTAATTGGAAGTGAGATGGAGTAGAAAATGCAACCACTAAAAAGAAAAAGTATAAAGAGAAAAAAATATGTTTTTGAAATACTTGGGAAGGGTTCAAGCATGCTTAAATGTTGTAAATATCTTTTTGATTATCTAAATATATGTTTTAACATTAATTAACGGAGATTGATGTGAAAATTAGTTTATAGAGTTGATTTGAAAATCTTTTATGAAGTATTTAATTATATGAGCTTATTTGAGTTTTGGCTAGTTTGAACATTTGGATGCATGCATTCACTTAAAAAGGGTCATGAATAGATGTGAAATTGATGTATAGGTTGAAATTTTAGGCTTTGCATGTTCTTAAAATTTTGCTTGAGTTATCGTTTTAATAAAATCTACGAGGCCATTATTTAATTCATATTGATTCATTGCTCGAGGTAGTTGCTATTTAGGATTAGTTTATCTATTAGTTTTTGTTCTTAGTGTGTTGCTTGAGGACAAGCAAAGATTCAAATTTGGGGGTATTTGATGACACTATTAGTTTTTGTTAATAGTGTTTATCTATTAACAATATTAGCATATAGGATAGGAATATATACCTATGTGTCACATGTAACTGGCATGAGACTTGATGCTTAACGATTTCATTCTTAATTGTTCACATAGGAATATAATAAATTAATTAGAGTGGGTATTATTATGATCTAATATTCGGAAGAGGATTGTTAATTAATTCTGAATTCTTGGTTACCAACTTGTTATGATTAATTAATTGGAAAGAGGGTAAGGAGATTTAAGTGAGGCATTGGGGGGAATTGTAATCTTAGCTATTAAACCTGATATTTATTCTTGTTAATATTTGACAATTTGGTTTAATTAAATTAATTCCTTAGTTTATTCACCTTGAATCATTTGTTTAAATAAAATCAAATTGGTATAAAATTTGTAGTTGGTTTATGTTATTAGTTATTTCTCGTGGGGACGATACTCTTATTGCCACTATATTGCTAATTTGATCGTTTGTACTTTTGTGAATCACCTAAGTAGTAAATTAGGCAACAATATATAACAATATGGTTAAATTCTAAGTCTGAATCAAATCATAGCATAATAAGACCCAATGTGTTGTCTCAATAATATTCTTTTGGGTCATCTTAGCCCACGACAGACTCACCCAATAGATCATGACTGTAGATATTAGTTATAGTAGCTTGAGTCTTTATATACACATCCAAGTATCCCACATGTTACGATGTGGGATAAGGGTGTTACAAACTCCCACACTTAAATATCTAACATTCCCGTCAGACCAAACACATAGCCACACATAGTCTAGATCTTTGCTTCTCTAGCCATTATAAGAGAATAACAGCGGCCTATCGGTCCGCCTTCATGTCTCCACCTTTAACAATTCAATCGAATCTGAGCTTTTAAGAGTCAGATCTAATACCATATATAACAATACGAGCCAAATCTCAAGTCTAAATCAAATCATAGCATAACAAGGCTTGATACACTGTCTAAATAATATCTTCTTGGGTCATCTTAGTCCACCACAGGCTCACCCAAAAGGTCATGATTGAAAGTATTAATGATAATAGTTTGAGTACTTATATACACATCGAAATACCTCATATGTTAGGATACTGGAGTGTTATAGTATACATCTGGTATAAATACCAGTATGGAACGGTATGTTAACAATGAAGGTGTTTAGGGTTTTAATATTAATCAAGATGAGATTATCTTTCTCTTGTTACTAGTTCTAATATATATAAAGGTCTCCATTTGGCTCCACATGTTCGACACATGTCAAGCCTAGGCGATGTGTCATGGTCTTATTATTTTAGATTCCTTCCCTATGTGCAAGGAACCTTCTTTGGTTAGAAGTGAGGTTGATTTTTGCCATAACAAAATTTTGGTTAATAAAGAAAGCGTGCACATGCTCTTACCGCCTTTATCCTTTGGCTATTATGGCATGTGTCGTCTACTTGACACATCGGATTGCCCTTATGGGCTTGGTTCGATCCATGGTTTCTTTATCAGGTCCATTTGTACATACATATAGGTTGATATAAGATGTTAGACTTACGGAATATATATAATGATCTCTTTTGTTCAGATGGTGTCTTTGGTGGTGTTGCCTAGTCGTGTAACATCCACACACAACATCCCTATAGTGAGTTTAACGGTTGTAACTGCTATGGGACGTCTTGAATGTGAATGTCAGTAAGTGAGAAAGAATGATCAGAGAGCAATTTAGAATTTTCAATTAGTGAGAGTGTGTAATCTTAATTACCAACATAGAGGAGGGTCTCTATTTATAAACGTGTTAAGCTTGTCACGTGCCTTTAACATGAGTCGACTTGTTGCAGATTTACTAGGATTGTGGGACAGGGCCATATAGGAGGCCGTCCTTGCTGCAAGTTGGCTGGGAGTCACACACGTATGCGATGGGTTTTGCCTGGACATCAAGAGTCACATCACTATCACTGACCTTGCACTGCACAAACAACGCGCTCTCAGATTTCCTCATGCTCTTTTTAGTTTCGTGCTAATATTTTTTTATTTGAAGTAATTTGCATATGCAAAATGATGCAACACTTGTGTTTTTATAATTATATTCCACTCATCACATTTTATAAGGGGAAATTTTCAGTGCACAAATTTTCATACGATAGGGCTAAACTATTAATTTTTTGAACTTTCTAGATTATATTTGTTAAATTTAATGTATTATCTTCAAGAATGGATCTATATATGTATATTTTTTTTATTACTTACAGTTCCATGTTAGTTGCTATCCTGAGTCAGTATTTAATATCAGCATAAATTTGTTGCCATGTATAGAAACACTCTTGTTAACGCTTGATTTTGTTAACAAACAAATAACCAAAGGACAATAACTTTGCACAAAAAATATATTTGATAGTTTGGGCTGTCAGGGAATAGTTTCAATGTGAGAATAAGTACAAACTCAAGATATGTCATCAATGGATATAACGTTCAATGCACAAGATTTTACATACCTTAACTCCAGAATGTGACATCTTATTTATAGTGAAAATATTTCCCTACTATACAAGGACCCGAGGTTGCATAGGAGTAGAGTCATAATTAGCGTTTCCATATAATTGAGGTTACCATAACCTGGCAAAATTCTCCTCAAATAATAATGGGAAAATTGTGGGACAAGAAGTCAAAATAAAATGGACGTTGACTTGTCCTAATCCTCAAGGACCATGTAATTGCCAACTAGACTTGAACCACGTGGCCTTTAGATAAGAACTTTGGTTTGACACGACCTTTAGTAATTGGATTGATAATATATATCCCAACTGTAGATACCCAAAATTTTACACCTGTCCTCTAACCATGATAGGAGGGTAAAAGCATCATTTCACTCCAACGCCAAAATATCCGAGAAACTATTGCGAACCTCAGAACAAGTATGCTAAGCCATCACGACGACTTACGAGCAACAGACTACTCAAGGCAAGACGGTTGACTAGCTGGCATATACAAGAGGATGATTTTCTACATTTTTCTCTATCTTCCCAGATCCGAAATTGGTCAAACTTTATGTCATTACGTAACTTTCGGAAAGAGCTTTCTAGAATGATATGACATGTCTCCTAACTCTTCCCGGATTAAAAGTAATGGATGTTTCAGCGCGCGGCACGAAAAACTAACTTCGCAACATGAAAACCCGACCATGTGGGCCCCATCCTAGCCAGCCGTAGGTGGACCTACAGCTAGCGGCCAAGCTAGGGTCCTATATAAGGTAGATTTTTAGCATTTTTTGAAGAAGGAGAGGAATTTTAGATAAAGAAAAAATGTTATTTAGTGAGAGAAGTAGGAAAATTCTCTCTAGATTCAATCTAGATCCAGTTCATTGTATCAAATCTCTCGCTAAATTAGAGTGATTCCTTCAAGATCCAAGCATAAGGAGGCATAATTCACCATACCTAAGGTGAAAGATTCAATCTTTGTGTAACTTTTGTGTAGATCTAGCTTGGATCCGATGTATTTTATCGATTGTTGTGCTTGGCATGTACTTGTTTTCTATTTAATGTTCTGTTAAGGCTCTCTTAGCATCCTAGATCTAGGGTATGGAGATCCTATGTTAGATTATGGATAGTTAGGGAGGATTTCTCATGAATGTAATTTCCTCCTGACCACCCGATGATATCCGTTCACTAATTTACTGCTTTTATTGCGGAATCAGCTCCTTTTTACTGATTATTTTGCTTGGGAGTTGTTTTATTTTGGTTTATAAGTCACTCATATATCCTAGATTCATATCTAGCGATAAAGGGTTTCCACCTTTTGGCCGGTAAGTGATTTTAATAAATTGAATCTCTTGATAGCCAATTTGAGATATATGGTTCATTAGATCCCAATTACGTCATCACTAGATCTACGGGATTCTAGATCTATGGATCTCATTTCCTAGACTCTAGATCCCTTTGCTAGATCTCGTCGATACGTAATAGTCCCTCAGAATGTCGGCTTCGTTGTGTGATCTATGGATTAGGGTCTTTGGGAGCCCTTTTCCTAGATTCTAAATTCCAGTTATATATTTCGATATATTTCTTGTTGAAATTCCGATCATGTAGCCTAGGAATGGAGTCAAGGCCTTAAATATGATGTTTAACAAACCTTGACGTAATTCTCATGATCATAGTTTACAATTATAACATTTACGATGTGACCATTTATATATGTAAATTTGGGCCTTAAAACAGTATCGAGGGGTCTACCCTATCAAAATCAGATTTAAGGCTCTGTGATAGTGGATATTATTATTGCGGATGCTTGGAGCTATTCAGACGGCTTGCATGCCCGTGGGTGGCCTCAATCCCATGTTTGATGCTTGATTTTATCGTTTGTCAGAAAAAAACGATTTTCAAACAAAACGACAAAGATCTTTTAAAAATAAATCAACCTAGGTTATGAGATTAGCTAAGCTAAAATTAAAAATAATAGAGAACCTCGATTCCTATTTGACAAAGGGTTTGAAAACAATGTTTTCTCTAAAACGTCACCCAAAAATGTTTTATCAAACGAAAGATAAAACGAAACCTTTTCCTTCAAATCAAATCCTTCATGCATAAGTTCAAAGAGGCTCAAAGTTTCTTTCAAGATAACGCACATCTCACGACTTGACCTTAGAAAATAACCCCTAGGTTATTTGCGATTTCAATTTCAAAACTAGGAGACGATACCCTAGACTTTTAGGCATAACACATACACACATTTTATTTCGAAGCATACACATTCCCCTTGCTTAAGCAAGCCCCCGAACTCTATGAATCTCATTTGCAGACCAATTCTTCGGAGTCACATATGGGCCATCTGTGACAATCCGAATTTTTTGGAAACTATTAAAATAAGATTCTTATTATGAGATATGTTGAGTTTGACTACATAAATACATGTGTTTTGAAATATGTGATTTTGTGTGAATGGTTAAATGTGTATATAAATGTGAAAAATATACATTTATTTTAAAAGTTATATTTAATAGTTAATTAAACTATTAAATAAGTTAGCTTGAATTAGCTACAAAACTGAATGAGGATTAATTCACTATTTGAAAATTAATGGATTAAAATATTTATTTTAATTAATTGAATAAGGAAATTTATTTAGTTAAATGATGATAGTTGTATTTATGTTACAATAATTAAATATAACATGAATAATGGTATAATATTTAATATTATGCCAAATGAATGTACATTAAAAATATGAGATAAAATTCAATACATAAAGTATGTATATTGG
This sequence comes from Aralia elata, assembly GCA_034770075.1. Classification (NCBI taxonomy): domain Eukaryota; kingdom Viridiplantae; phylum Streptophyta; class Magnoliopsida; order Apiales; family Araliaceae; genus Aralia; species Aralia elata. The sequence continues at coordinate 49,970,107 of CM068384.1, forward strand.
AATCAAGTTAGTAAATTAAGTTCATATTTGAATAAAGGATTGAATATATTAAATTACATATTTAATATATATATATATAAATTGTTTGAAAATAATTTATGGTAAGAAGGAAGGAATTAAATTTAATTGTACAATATAGATTGTATAATTTAATTTTTATGGGAATAAGTACATATGTAATATATGTATTATGTATATACTATATATGTATTATGTAATATATATAGTAAGACATGTATGATGTAAGTTTTAAGTTAGTATGCAGAGTAATATGTTGTTGAGTCATGAGTTTGGTAAGCAAGATGTGTAAGGCAATTATGTAATATAGGTTGTCCACTAAGCCAAGCTATGTTTGAGAATAAGGAAGAGCTAAGAAGCTTAGAAACAAAATTCTCAGCCTTCTTTTCATTTCTCATTTCATCCGTCCCATACCAAGTTCCACGTCCAATCCTCCATACTCGCAAATTATTAACAAAATTCTCAAGGATTAAAGTTAATACCTGTTATTAAAGAAGATAAACAACAAAAAGGAAGTTATATCTACTCAATATCAAGCTCAGAATTTCATCAAACAAGAGGTATTAATCTTTACTTGTTAAGTTCATGGAAATTAGAGTGATAATGTCTTGTGATTACAAAAATTATGTGCTTGGTTAGGAATTGTTGTGATGGGAATGTTGTATATGTTATATAGATTAATAAGGAAGGATTGTTATGGGAAATTTTGGCTAGAACCATGCTTAAACTCTTATGAAAACTGAGTTTTCAAGCTATGCCTACAAAGCGTTTGATAAAATGCTTCAATGAATTATTTTTCTAAAAAAATGAGAATCGGTTATTGTTTATGTGAAATAGTAATACATACACAAGTTATATGTTAACTATAAATGTATGGATATTTCAAAACAAGCCAAAAAGGGTTTTTGAAAAGTTTTAGCAAACTAGTTTGGAAACAAAATCTGTGTTAAACGCAGATTTTCGAGCTTTTTGTTTTATACCATAAATATGTTTTTAAGAATCAAACCTTGATGGAAATCATACGTTGTAGTGTGGTCTGAAGATAAAATCAAATTCCAGGTCAATTGGACCTATGGAATGAAAGTTATGTAATTAAGAAAGTAGCATGAAGGAACAAATGTGGAAGAAACAGAACTGAGTATAGCCTCTGCCGAAGTGACGCGGTCGCGCCGTGCTGTAGAAGTTCCTAGAAAAGTTGTTTAAATAAGGGAATGTAATGCATATAACTACAAACCTTTCATGAATTAGAACTTTAAGCATATGAAAGTTAAAATAACTTATTTATAGAATTACCAAATCAATTTGGAGGTTGATTAGGGATTAACAAATTAAATTACAACGATATAAATAATGAATTAGAATTGATGTAAACCGAGAATTAGTATCAATTATATGGCTAATTGGTACATGTATGTGAACTTAATTGTGTAGGATATTCAACGGACGATTAATATAAAAAATTTAAAGACCGCTAAGGCAAGTATTCTGACTCTATTCAAATTTCGTTTGAATGTCAGTTTTAAGAATGTAGATGTATATTTGTGACGCCCCAAAAATCCACCTGCGCTAGCTTCTTTTAGCCAGGTCGGACTTCGTGCTCATGTGTACAACCTTTACATACTACTATAGAAATTTTCACATCTAATAATTAGAGTAAAAGTGTGAAAAAGTGATAATATTATAAAATATCATTTGTTCATTGTTATAACATTCCCAAATAACTTGTTCTTATTACAAATAAGTCCTAAAAGACTTAAAAACAAATCTCCATTTATCTATCCGAGACTTACAGTATTAGCAACCGGGCAGTTCCTAGGAAAGAGGGGGCTTTCCATTAAAATGACGCGCAATTAAATGACCTAACCCCTTCCTCGTCAGAACTTTCTAGACATTGCCAATAATGTTAATCTAGCATAGTTAAAATGACTTCTACATCTACAAACTTAAATCTTTATACCTCTATAATAGATCAGGTGTTCAAGCTTAACTAGGTAACTAACTATTAGATATTTCATAATATAAAACTTCTATCTATCCAAGGTTCACAGTATTCCATCACAGACATTGTTCTCGTCAGAACTGTCAATGTGTCTGAATACCCTCATTTGGATGTATAGGTTTATGTATAAAGGATATCTCTTTCAATAATTCCTATCTATCTGAAGTTCACAGTATTTAAATAATAAGTTTGTTCTTTGAACAGAGGAGCGACCCCTTGTTCTTACAGAACTCCTTCAATCATTTAATACCCTCATTCAGATGTATAGTTCATATTAATACTGTACTAACTTAGTACAATCATTCTAAAATTTAAAGATTAAATGCTATCTTCTAACTTACCTAAGAATTGTAAATACAACGTAAGAGATGTAACAAAAGATGATATCTATTTCATAAACTTAAGTTTGGTTACAACATTCTCCGTACTATGTTTTTATTACAACAAAGTCTTATAAGACTTGAATTTATTCAAAATAGTAATTAAAACTAATTAACACGGCCTTTTCTCTTGTCCGTCCCTGAAGTTCCGGGATTACCATCTAAGACTGCAAGAGAAAGTATATGCAAGAAGAGCTACAAATGCTCAGTAAGTTTATTTGAAAACGTAAACACAATGTGTTTGAGTTGAAAGATGTCAAAGAGATTTTGTATAACTGAGGGTTCAGTACAAGAACCATTATTTCAACCAGAGTCTTTAATGACTTAGAACAACTTTGTTCGGATATCTGGTAGGGGATCAGCCTCACTAATATCCTAGGAGTATGCATATCATCCTACAATTTGTGGTCAATATATAATCGACATTTTCCGGCCTTCTATGAAGGCATTTTCATTTTCTTATTATAAGATGTCTTACCAAATAATTTAGTTTGACACAACAATTTAAGCTCGAACAAGCAATATACGAATAATAATTGATTTCTTAAGTCATGATGAACAAGAAGCAATAACTTCACAATAATTGATAGCAAGATATAAAAGACTTGCATAAAGTTAACAAAGTTTGGAGACTTGCCTCGTATATCTTTTACAGTTGATATACCGTCTAAATGTTCGTCGTATATCCTATACGATTATAAGTTCATGTAGACTAATTAAGCATCTAACGATTAAATCTTTTAAGTTTTATTTCGGGTATTATAACAGCTTATAAATAAGACTCTTTCTACTATACATCAAATAATTTTAGCATTATAACTGCATATAAAATGAATATTCATCAACTATATTTAAAATAAATTGAGCATTATAAGTGCTTATAAAATGAATATTCGGCTATTATATTTGAAATAATTTCAGCATTATAACTGCTTATAAAATGAATATTCGACTATTATATTTGAGATAATTTCAGCATTATAACTGCTTATAAAAGTATATTTTCAACTTTATAAGAGAAATAAATCGGACATTATAACTGCTTGTAAATAAGACTTTTGAACTATATACATAAAATAATTTGGGCATTATAACTGCTTGTAAAAGTATTTTTACTAAATATATAAAGAAGAATGAAAATAATAACCACTAGAGTAATACCTCTTGTAGTTGCTAGGTTTACTTCCAATCACGCAGCGCTTCGATGCTTAGAAAGTAATTTTTATCTCACAATATCTCTCAGAATATAAATATAGAGTGTTTTTGCTCTTGAACTGCTTTAGAAAAATAGTAAGAAATGAATGAACTGAGCTTGCTATTTATAGAAAAACTAAGTTTCACTAATTGCACGTTAGGGACTCGGCTTATTACACTTTGGTACCTAGGTTAATTACACTTTAGTACCTAGCAAATTCTTAGAATATTCTTCTAAGCTCCTCAATGAAAATATCTTCCAAGCTTGACAATGCAGCTAGCAATCTAAGCTCCTCAATGAAAATATCTTCTAAGCTCGACAGTGCAGCTTGCAATTGAACCTATCTTCTAAGCTCCTCAATGAAAATATCTTTAAGCTCGACAATGCAGCTTGCAATCTAAGCTCCTCAATGAAAATATCTTCCAAGCTCGACAATGCAGCTTGCAATTGAACCTATCTTCTAAGCTCCTCAATGAAAATATCTTAAAAGCTCGACAATGTAGTTTGTTATCGTAAGCACGACAAATCACTTTGTCATTCTTAAGCACGACACAACAACTTGTCAAAAATAATTTGTCAAGATGCTTCTTGGTGAAATCGTGGAAAGCACGACAAATCATTTTGTCAATGTAAACACGACTAAGCAGCTTGACCAAAAATTTTTATTTGACCTAATTCATCGTTTACACTATATAATCACAAAACACCTACTTCAAAATATCATTTCGAGCTTTATTAAGCACAAAATTCGAATCTCATTAGGGCTTAAGGTTTTAAACATCTCGATACCTAATTTTAGGTTACTAAATTAACCTCTAACCATATAGGATCGTATTTATAAGCCTCATAAATATTCAAGGTATTACAATATTCTTATGAATAATCCGTATGTATGCTTTGGTTTGCACCATATTTATCTGTTATGCAAACTCCAGACTTGTACAAATTTTCTGTCGGTTGTATAAATGTTCAACTTTGCTATAACGCATGAATTGTTCAAGCTTTCAAGTTTTGATATGCTCAAACTGTTTAAAAGTTATGTCAATGCTAATTGTATCGGTTAGACACATGTTAAAACATTTTATTGATTTGAATACAATCCTCTGAAATGTTATTGAGATTAAGTAGAGCTTTCCGACCAAATTGTTTTGGTTTGGAATTCAAGTTTGAGAATGAATGTAGTGTTGGTAAACACAACATGTCATTTCAGTATGCAGTGTTTATCAACGCAGGGTACGAAGGGCTGATTACCCACCATGCCCGTAAGTCATGACGGTTTACAGTTGAATTACTGTGAGACCTTTTCAAACTATGAAAATAAAAGTCTGTGGTCTTTCAACCGCTCATCATAAATAGTCAATATGTCGTTTCAAAATATAAACGAACTATTATGTTATTTAGAATTGATTCAATGTCGTCACAATTATTGTTCAGTTGGTGAAGTATTCTTCAAAGAAAATATTTAATTCCTGATTATGTTGTTATTATTAACTGTTATTATTTGTTGAGCAATTAAATGCTCACCCTTGCTTGGAATTAAATGTTTTTAGTGAAACCTAAGAGTATAGAAGGTTCTAGTAAGGATAAAGGAAAAGGGAAAATGAATGAGTAGAGATTGGAATATTATCTGTAATAGTTAAGAGTATTGTAATAATATTTTAAATATCATGTAATGAAGCTTTTAAAGGTCTGAGAACCTAGGATTGACAAGTTATACATATTGTAATAATTAGTAATTACATTTATCTTAGTATTATTATGTTGAATGAGTAGTACCGTGTAACACTGAATATGGGTTTGAAGGTACCTGGATTTGGGGGCGTTACAAGTTGGTATCAGAGCTATAGGTTAGAAACCTTAGGTAGAGATACCTTAGGCTATAATCTTAGAGAAGTTAGAAGAGTTAGAAAAGAAATAAACTCAAGTAGAGTTTGTAAGAGATAAATTGAGGAAATTCATCAAAAGAATATTAAAGAAATAAAAATAACATAAATGAAACTGTTATTTGCTATATGAAATGTAATTTGTTGTTATGTGCTAATCAAGATAATAATTTGATTGTAAATGTCAGGAGAGGATGATGTCAAAGATATTCATGTTGTGCATGAGGAGCTGATCGCTCCACCCTAATTAGCGCCTGAACTAGCACCTGAGCCAGTGCCGGTAGTGCTTGTGAAAAAATGACCCCAAGATCGATTTTGATGAGGATCCCTCGGAGCATTAGGATGAGCTGGAGGAAAATACAGGGCTATCATCTGCTGGCTCGATTTTTTCCACACCAAGTGGACACAAAGGAGAGGAAAGCTAGAAGGTTTAAGCAGGGATTGAAACCTCTACAACAGAGACAGGAAAAATAAAGGAAAGACTAAGGGGTCAGTCAAGAACGAAGTAGGCAGTGGAAGCGAAGGAGGAGGAAAAAGAAAATGGAATAATTTCGGGAATACCGAAAATAAGCAGGGAGACCCAAAGAAAAGGGTCGAAGCTTGTAAGAATTACGAGAAAAATCACACAGGGGTGTGCTTGAAAGGTAAGGCTGTATGCTTTAAGTGTGGGCAGGAGGGACACATCTCTCCTAACTGCCCTAACCCAAGGAAGAATAGTGGGTGCTTTGTCTGTGGATTAGTGAATCATATGGCGAGAAATTGCCCGAAAAAAAGGGAGTCGATGGGGGAAGCGGCAGCAAGGGAAACATCAGTGGGAAGCTAACAATAACGGGTCCAGCTCCACAAAAGGAAAATATTTATTTAAGAAGTAAATGGCATAATTGTAATAATAAGTTAAGTGTATTTAATTTAATCTATGGAGATAAAATAAATTAGATAGCTTAATATTTATTATTTAATATTTTATAAATATTAAATATAAATTAATAAGAGGAGTCTTATTATTATTATTATTATTACTATTACTATTATTTAATTCCTAATAGGGATTGAGAATTAATTAATAGAAGTACTCTCCCATTAATTTCTAATTGGATTAGGAGCATAATTAATTAAAGGAGTTTAATTATAATAGAAACCCTAATCCTGAATAGTTTAGGGAAGGGTTATTCCTACATCTATAAATAAGAGGAGTCTTATCATAGATTAGGATTACACACTCTTGCATTATATTGTGGAGAGTACTTGTAATTTCTGTAGAGATAGAAACTAGGGTTTTGTCAACACCCATCTTCTTGAATAACTGTTCTTCCTTGGTGGATCACCTCTAGAGGCCAAACACTTGGGTGGCTAACGTTGATCAAGCAAAGGAATTTAGTCGGTGGAATTCAAGAAGAACGCGAAAGGAATTGGAGGTGAACTTGTACCCGAAGAAGCACGGTTCTACGAGGGTATAATTTTCATCTCTATCTCTTTCATTTATATCGTTAATTGAGCACATAGATTGATCATGGTGATGGTTTGTGCAACGACCGAGAATTCTGAAATTTTCTTGTAATTCGAATTTCTGAATATTAATGAATATTTTATATTTTAATAATATTATTTTTATGTTGTAAGTTTAAAGGTTGTGTGACAATCTGGATTATGTGAATGCATGAAATTTTACGTGTTATAGTTTTGTTTAAGTGAATATTTAATTTCGCGTAGCATCATTAAATCTCTATTCACGAGTTAGTATTCACGTTGGGAATATTCATCTAGAGACGTCTTCTCGGATAACTTCGAGTTTTCCTAATTATTGTCAACCCATTTAGGCAATGAGATATTAATCAAAGTGTAGGATTTATGGGAGACCAATGGGAATTAAATTAGAAGCCCAAGTGATTTTAAGGGTGACCCAAACCCATGACCCAAACCCATGACCCAAGACTTGACCCATGTGGGATATGGGCACAAAAATCAGCATTTTGTTGTTTAGATGAGGGAGTATTTGGGTAACATGGCAAGGGAGAGGCCAAAATGAAATTATTCCATGTTGCACAAGTGGGAACAAATAAACAATTATTAGCCAATAGAAAATCAAGAAAGAAACATTGAGCCACTCCCATTTTTCTCCCACTTCTCCCTAATTCACTCCTCCACAACTCCTAAATCATTTTCCAATTCTCTCTTACATCCCATTCAAACTACCATCAGCTGATAGAGAGAGAGAGGGAGAGAGCTGCTATTAGAGAGAGAAAGTGCTGAAGAACAAGAACAAAGGAAGAAGAAGAGGAAGAAACTTGAAGGAAGAAGAAAGGAGAGGCACGGGTGAAGAAGAGAAGGAAGCCAAAGCAAGCAAGAAGGACTCAAAGCAAAGCCTAGCAGTCTTCTTAACCTCTAGAAGAGATTTGTAGAGGTAAGCAATCAACCAAAACTGATTTCATTTGAGTTTGTGAAGATTTTCGAGTTTTGAAGGTTTTTGGAGCTTTTTGGCTCATGGATGATCTTTGCTGCGATTCTTGTTGTTTTTGTTTGTGTTGGATGTTTGTAAATGTTGTTAAGAGGTTATATAAGACATTAATAACATCAAAGTGGAACAAAAACGCAAGAAATCCGTACCTTGGCTTAATGGAGCAAGAACAATGGACAAAACATGGACTTTAGACTGTTGGACGATTTAGAGGACCTTGTAACTATGATTTCATGTTTGTTTGATTTGTTTATTATTATGATGTTGTACTTCCATGGGTTATGAGTTTAACCCAGTTGGAATGGAGTAAAAAGGGATTAAAACAAAGATTTGGTGATGATTTTTGTAAAGAACACGAAGAACACGAAGAACACGAAAATATAGCATGAGTTGATACTTTGGCCTATGATTTGGCCATGTTAATGTTAATGAATAACTCTAAATTTTTGATATGTTGTAGCCCTATGTCTTAGAAGTCCATAGAGTCTAGAACGGACCAATTTGAACGTGTATAGAAGAAATTATGGAGGTTGGAGTGAGGAAAGGTCGGATTGCACGAAGGTGGCAAGTCTGCAATTCTGGGCATTGGCACAGCCTCGCTGATCCTCACCGAGGCCTTGCTAAGCCCGCTGGTCATTGGCGCAGCCTCACTTCTCCTCACGAAGGCCTCGCTGCCCTAATTGGCGCAGCCTCGCTGATTCTCACGGAGGCCCCGCCGACTGCCTGTATCCAAAATTTCCAACATGAACACCTTTTAGTAAAATGACCACAACTTTCTCATACGGACTCGGATTTGGGCGATTCAAGATGATCCGGAAAGCTTAGAGATAGACCTACAACATCCATTAATTAGAATTGAAATTTATTACCTGGAACAATTTTGAAATTTACTGTTCTTAGGATTGTTGTGCAAACGGAGGGCGTCGGTAATGCACGTGCAACGTGTATTGCTTCCAACAATATAAGACAATGTTCTAAGTCCTAAAACATGATTGTTATGTATTATAATGATACTTAGTATTAACCAATGAGTATTAGATAAATCGAATGGGCGTGTTAGGCGTACGCAATTGCGTGTCGCTTGGGCATCCGAATAGGCAAGTTGGGCGTATAGACGTGCAAGCGTCGTAACGCCGTAACTAGTGGGCATAACCTTGTTTAAAATTTTGTTTCTTATATGAATGGGACATTATAGAGTTGTATAAATAAATATTTGGTAACTATTATGTGACTAATTGTTATGTGAATGTGTACCTAATTGTGTAGGATATTAAGGAGCGTGTGTTGTAATATTGTAGCAGCGCTTCAGGCAAATTCCCTAACTTCATTCTTTCTACATATTGAATGCAAGTTTCCTAACGCTTGTCAAACCCTTGTGTTGGGCAAGTTTTCCCTAAACTTACTCAAATTATATTTTGAGCAGGTTTCATATTTTATATAGGTGTTGTATATTGTTGTAAGTTTCATGACTCAAATGGAGTTATTACTTTTGAATCATATTAGTGGATTAATTATTGTCAATTACTCCACCTCCAAGATAATTATTGATATTCGCAGCTTATGCATTTGAATTCATTATCTGTTGTTGGACTATGAAACGTTTAAGTTCTTTATTCATGAACTGTTTAAGGAAATAGTCTATGCCATTTGTTTTGGCTAGACATGTACAGGTTATTATTTTAAAAGCTATCCAAACCGATTGTTAGTGCGAATTCTTAGACTGAGAGAGCAACCCTTATTTAGGGGATTTTAATGTGTCGGTTATTCGATGCAGTCAGAGTTAAATGTTATGCATATACATGGTGTACAAGAGGCTGATCCCCTCGAGTACAACTGACGGGGCCAAGTTTTAAACGGGTTAGTCGAATGATTGACTCTTTGGCCAAAAGTTCATGGTCGGTTGGACCACTCCGCAGTAAATAATCATTATTCATTGTTTCATTTGAACTTTGATTATGTCATTTCAGCTATTTCATCAATATTCATAAATTGTTGATCTATGTAGCTATTATTCTTATTCATTCATGATATATCTTCATTCTTGCTTTTAAACTTGCTGAGCAAAGTAGTTGCTCACCCTTACTATATCATGAACCTATTGCAGTTAAGCCGGGGAGTTCCAAAGCGAACAAAGGCAAAGGAAAGCTTAAGGAATAGTTATATGTACTATCCCGTTATGTAATCGTTGAATAGTTTTGTATTATTAATGTATTCTGCGATGTATTTATTTAAGGCTATAGACCTTGGGACCGTAGTAAACCTTTTGTAATGAACAACATATGTTTATTTATTCCGCATTAGTTAATTTATGTTGTTTAGATGTGTATGGATGTATTTTATCGTGAGCACCAAATTCGAGGTATTGGTACCTGAATTTGGGGGTGTCACAGGTTGGTATGAGAGCTATAGGTTATAAACTTTAGGATTTGCGAAACCTAGGTTATAACCTTAGTATTAAACTCGTATTGAGTACGCTAGGTGATGGATCGAGGAGATTCATTTGATGGTCATGTCTGGAGGTGGATTGTGGAAATCCATCGAGCCGAGTTGTGCATGATAAAATATCATTTCATTTTATCAATGAATATATTTTATTGTGGCACTAACATCTTGTTGTCTATTTGTTCTGTTTGTGGCTGTAGGATGTCTGAGATGGGAGAGTACAGTCCTGCTAGAGAGGTAGAGTTCACAGACGTTCATGTGGACGTAAGGCCTATAGTGGAGGTGCAGCCGAGTGAGCCAGAGATGATGGACACTAGGGATGAGTCTGAGGCCGAGTATGGTTCCGAGGAGGAGCCAGTTACTAGAGGAGTGCTGAGGTTGTTAAGCGATGAGGGGGAGGATGAGGACCCCGAGGAGGATCCATTGACGGAGGATGATGAGCCACCTGAGTATGCAGATGGCATGGGCACTACTGCTAGTGATATTATCGAAGAGCTGACAAATAGGAACGAGGAGCTCGAGAATCGAGTAACTCACTTAGAGGAGCAGAACCAGGAGCACCAGGACCGAGAAGAGCAGTACAAGTCATTGGCATATCAGACTTTGGGGGAAAAGACTGAGTTGACCTAGAAGTTGCAGGAAAAGGACCAGAGGATTGCCGAATTAAAGGCAGAGGCTCATGGTCGCCGAGGGGTTTCTATTCAGTTTGGTGTGATGGTTTATGACCTCCTAGAGAGGAATGTGATGCTGGTAGGATAGATAGAGCGGGTAGAGGATCAGCTGGAGACTACTCGTCTAGAGCGAGATGAGGCTATGGAGCACTTGGCAGCCCTGACTGCAGAGATTGATTCCCTCAGGTCAGGCTTGACCACTTCCATTGGCAGGCTGAGGGACAGGGTGAGGAGGTATCCCAGGGATGAAGGGAGTAGCAGGCGCGTGATTAGGCACCGAGTGGTCGACAGGCTGGCTCGACGGGAGCTCTGAGTTGCACTCCGTCGCAGCAAGCGGTGATGTGTTATTTTCAGCATTATGTTTACAGTAGGTCCCACTTTTGTTGTATTAGGGGCTTACTTATGCTGTAAATCCCTCTCCTTGTAGCGTGCGTGGGATAGTAGTTGAACCCCTAATTTTGTTCCTGATAGAGGGGTGGAAGGTTATTATTCCCCAATTTTGTTCTTTAGGAGATAGTTAATGGTTGGAGGCTATGTCATTTAGCATTTTTAGAAGTATGCCACATGTTGAGTCTGGTTGTATTAAGACAGTGACATATGGTTATAAATGCAGTTGTTTTATTTAAATCAAACGTGTTTGATGGATGTTTTTACTTTCAATTGTTGACTTAAATGACTTATTGCATGAGGCCTAGATCTATTAGTAATAGCCGACGGTTTTTTTTTAGCAGATCATGGCGCCAAGAGGACGACCGCCTAACCAATGGGTTGAGGAATCGGTGAATAATGAGGAGGGTCAGGAAGACCCTATGAGGGCTTTTGTTAACTTATTCGCAGAAGCAATGCAGGGCAGACAAGCCGCTGCAGTTGATCAGCCAGGAAGTCACATGGCGAATTTTAAGGACTTCAAATTAGTAGGACCACCGGAATTTCGTGGGACTACGGATTCGATTGAAGCCCAGACATGGGTAGAAGAAATAAAGAAAGTTTTTGAGGTCGCAAGGGTTGCCGAAGAACAGATTACGTCGTTTGCCACTTTCATGATGAAAGCAGAGGCAAATTATTGGTGGAAGGCGAACAAAGGTCGAGCGGGGGAAGGCACGATTGCATGGGCTCGTTTCAAGGAGCTGTTTTTCGAAAATTACTTTACAGCGAGCATGCAGGCAAGCATGGAGATAAAGTTCCTGGAACTAAAGCAAGGAAGCATGTCAGTTGCGGAGTATGCCGCAAAATTTAACGAGTTAGCTAGGTTTGCTCCACATCAGGTGGACACCGAAGCTAGGCGGGCAAAGAGATTTGAACAAGGACTGAAACCTTGGGTGTATAGTAAGGTTGCGGTTTTACAGATCAACACATTTTCTATATTACTTGAGAAAGCAATCATTGCTGAGGGTGGAAGCGAAGCTTTGGCCAGGCACAACCAAGATCAGAAAAAAGAAGAAGAGTCATGATGGTCATAAGGAAGGTAGCAGTGGGGGAAGTAACCCAAATAAGAGAAGATGGAACGACAGTCAGATGACAGGAAGCAAATCCGGAGGGGATGCAAAGAAGGGTAATAAATGCGAGAAATGTGGAAGGAATCACTTTGGAGAATGCATGAAAGGAAAAGGAGTTTGTTTCAACTGTGGTCAACCGGGGCACTTTTCCCCACAATGCCCAAAGGCGAAGGCAAGAAGTTGTTTTTCTTGTGGCGCTTCAGATCATCAGAAGAATGATTGCCCAAAGAGGAAGAGTGATGCAGGCAGTGCTAACCAAGGGAACAACAATAAGCTGACTATCGGAAGACCAACACAGCAGAACAGACCAGTAGCACACACCTTCAACATGACAGTGCAGGATGTGATGGAATCAAAGGATGTGGTGTCAGGTATTATTTCGATCAATAATATTAATGCATATGTATTATTTGATTCGGGAGCTACCTGTTCATTTGTGTCGGAAGATTTTGCTAAACGGTTAGATTTACCTCGTGAGAAACTAGAGAATCCTATGAATGTGGAAGTAGCTAATAAGGAAGTTATTCCTGTAGAACATATTCATAGAAATTGTTGTGCTGAGATAAACGGGTATAAACTGAGCGTAGATTTGATTCCGATACGACTAGGAGAATTTGATGTAATCCTCAGGATGGATTGGTTGTCTAGTCACGGGGCTATGATTGATTGTCAGAAGAAAAGTATACACCTAAAGACTCCGAATAAGTGGAAGGTCGTATTTTACGGTAGTAAATCGTCGAGACAATCTTGTTGTCTAACGATGATGCAAGCAAAAAAATTGCTACGGAAAGGTTGTATAGGTTATCTGGCTCACGTGGTTGATACCCGAAGAGTAGAGGGTGAGCTGGGTCAGATACCTATAGTAAGGGAATTCCCAGATGTCTTCCCAGATGAGATACTGAGTTTACCGCCGGATAGAGAAGTGGAATTTGTGATCGACTTAGTACCGGGAACCGCACCGATCTCAAAGGCACCGTACAGAATGGCACCACTGGAAATGAAAGAACTGATGGTTCAATTGCAGGAGTTGCTAGATAAAGGGTATATTCGTCCAAGTGTATCTCCATGGGGAGCGCCAGTACTGTTCGTAAAGAAGAAAGACGGATCGCTTAGGCTTTGCATTGACTATCGGGAGTTGAACAAAGTCATGATTAAGAACAAGTACCCGTTGCCCAGAATTGATGATTTGTTCGATCAATTAAAGGGAGCGAAATACTTCTCGAAGATTGACTTGAGGACGGGATATCACCAACTGAAGGTGAGGTAGGAGGATATTCCAAAGACAGCATTCAGAACTCGATATGGACACTTTGAGTTTTTGGTGATGTCGTTTGGGCTGACGAACGCGCCAGCATCATTTATGGACATGATGAACAGAGTGTTTAAGCAATACCTAGATAAATTTGTCGTCGTTTTCATAGAAGACATTCTTGTCTACTCTAAGACGGAGGAGGAACACGTCGAGCATTTGAGAATAGCCCTGGAAACACTAAGAAGGGAGAAGCTATATGCAAAGTTTTCCAAGTGCGAATTTTGGGGCACGTGATTGACAAGGATGGCGTATCGGTGGATCCTGCGAAGGTAGAAGCAGTAATAAACTGGGAGCAGCCGAAGACGCCAACAGAAGTTCGAAGTTTCTTGGGATTAGCAGGTTACTATCGGAGGTTTATTCAGAACTTTTCAAAGATAGCGACACCGTTGACAAATTTGACAAGGAAGACTGTGAAGTTTGCATGGACGGACAAGTGCGAAGAGTGTTTCTTGGAGTTAAAGAAGAAACTTAGTGAAGCACCTGTGTTATCACTACCAGATAATACAGGGGGATTTGTGGTGTACAGTGATGCGTCACACAAAGGCCTTGGGTGCGTACTGATGCAGCATGGGAAGGTCATTGCATACGCGTCACGGTAGCTGAAGGATTATGAGAAGGGATATCCGACTCATGACCTGGAACTAGCGGCAGTGGTGTTTGCTCTAAAGATTTGGAGGCACTATCTGTATGGAGAGAAGTGTGAAATATACACAGACCACAAAATTCTGAAGTATATCTTCAACCAAAAGGAACTAAACATGAGGCAGCGACGATGGTTGGAGTTAATCAAGGACTATGATTGTGAGATTTTATACCATCCCGGCAAAGCGAATGTAGTAGCAGATGCTCTAAGTAGGAAGGGCAGAGATAAGTTGATGATGCTGACAGCTCAAGAGGAACTGATCAACGATATGGAAAGACTGGAATTGGAAGTCAAATATCCGACGAATGCAGGTGAGAAACTGTTCGCAGTGGAGGCGAGTCCGACTTTATTAGACAAGATAAAAGAGGCTCAAGAAAAGGATGAAGAATGTGTCGCCATAAAGAAGCGAATCTCAGAAGGAGAGGAATTAAAGTACAAGTCTAATAGCACGGGACTGCTAAGATTTGAGGGGAGGATCTGGATACCGATGGTTCTGGAGTTAAGGGAAGAGATTCTGCAAGAAGCTCATTCTACAAAGTATTCGATACACCCTGGTAGTACCAAGATGTATCAGGATTTGCGCCAACACTTCTGGTGGCCGAACATGAAGAGGGAGGTCGTGGAATGTGTTGGACGATGTTTGACATGTCAGAGGGTAAAAGCGGAACATCAGAAACCAGGCGGACTGCTACAACTGCTGGAGATTCCGGAGTGGAAATGGGAGCATATCACGATGGATTTTGTGACGGGGCTTCCACCAACTTAGAAGGGTTACGACGCGATCTGGGTGATCGTGAATCGTTTAACAAAATCTGCACATTTTCTACCGATCAAGATAAGGTACAATCTGGAGTAGCTAGCAAAGTTATATGTGAAAGAGATTGTGTCACGACATGGAGACCGGTATCTATTGTATCTGACAGAGATCCGCGCTTCACGTCAAATTTCGGGAAGAGCTTACAAGAAAGATTGGGAACTCAGTTGAGGTTGAGTACGGCATATCATCCTCAGACGGATGGGCAAAGTGAACGAACGATTCAGACGCTTGAGGACATGCTTAGGGCATATGTGGTGGATTTTAAAGGCAGCTGGGACAATCATCTACCACTGGTGGACTTTGCCTACAATAACAGTTATCATGTGAGCATTGGCATGCCGCCATATGAAGCATTATACGGAAGAAAGTGTCGAACACCTCTGTGTTGGGACGAAGTCGGTGAACGGAGACTGTTGGGACCTGAAATGGTGCAGCAGACCGTGGATGTGGTCAAAGTGATAAGAGCTCGATTAGTAGCGGCTCAGGATCGACAGAAGAAATACGCCGATTTGCATCGTCAGAAGCGAGACTTTGAAGTTGGCAGCTTTGTGTTTTTGAAGGTATCTCCCTAGAAGGGGTAGATCAGATTTGGAAAGAAGGGGAAATTGAGTCCTAGGTTCGTAGGACCTTTTGAAGTTTTAAAGAGGATAGGTGAAGTGGCATACGAGGTAGCTTTACCTCCTGAACTTGAGCACATTCACAATGTGTTTCACTTTTCTGTGTTGCGGCCATATAAACCCGACTACAAGCATGTGATATCCTATGAACCGATTCAAGTTGAGAAAGACTTGTCATATGAAGAGATTCCTGTCCAGGTACTAGATAGGAAAGAGCAGACGTTAAGAAATAAGGTCATCTATTCGGTCAAAGTACTTTGGAGGAACCACGCAGCTGAGGAAGCTACGTGGGAGCTAGAAGAGAGGATGAGGAAGAATTATCCGCATCTTTTTGAGTGAACCCGTTAAGTTTTCCGTGCCTAGACTGTAATTTTGGGGACAAAATTCTTATAAGGGGGGAGGATGTAACGACCGAGAATTCTGAAATTTTCTTGTAATTCGAATTTCTGAATATTAATGAATATTTTATATTTTAATAATATTATTTTTATGTTGTAAGTTTAAAGGTTGTGTGACAATCTGGATTATGTGAATGCATGAAATTTTACGTGTTATAGTTTTGTTTAAGTGAATATTTAATTTCGCGTAGCATCGTTAAATCTCTATTCACGAGTTAGTATTCACGTTGGGAATATTCATCTAGAGACGTCTTCTCGGATAACTTCGAGTTTTCCTAATTATTGTCAACCCATTTAGGCAATGAGATATTAATCCAAGTGTAGGATTTATGGGAGCCCAATGGAAATTAAATTAGAAGCCCAAGTGATTTTAAGGGTGACCCAAACCCATGACCCAAACCCATGACCCAACCCATGACCCAAGACTTGACCCATGTGGGATATGGGCACAAAAATCAGCATTTTGGTGTTTAGATGAGGGAGTATTCGGGTAACATGGTAAGGGAGAGGCCAAAATGAAATTATTGCATGTTGCACAAGTGGGAACAAATAAACAATTACTAGCCAATAGAAAATCAAGAAAGAAACATTGAGCCACTCCCATTTTTCTCCCACTTCTCCCTAATTCACTCCTCCACTACTCCTAAATCATTTTCCGATTCTCTCTTACTTCCCATTTAAACTACCATCAGCTGATAGAGAGAGAGAGAGGGAGAGAACTGCTATTAGAGAGAGAAAGTGCTGAAGAACAAGAACAAAGGAAGAAGAAGAGGAAGAAACTTGAAGGAAGAAGAAAGTAGAGGCACGGGTGAAGAAGAGAAGGAAGCCAAAGCAAGCAAGAAGGACTCAAAGCAAAGCCTAACAGTCTTCTTAACCTCTAGAAGAGATTTGTAGAGGTAAGCAATCAACCAAAACTGATTTCATTTGAGTTTGTGAAGATTTTCGAGTTTTGAAGGTTTTTAGAGCTTTTTAGCTCATGGATGATCTTTGCTGCGATTCTTGTTGTTTTTGTTTGTGTTGGATGTTTGTATATGTTGTTAAGAGGTTATATAAGACATTAATAACATCAAAGTGGAACAAAAACGCAATAAATCTGTACCTTGGCTTAATGGAGGAAGAACAATGGACAAAACATGGACTTTGGACTGTTGGACGATTTAGAGGACCTTGTAGCTATGATTTCATGTTTGTTTGATTTGTTTATTATTATGATGTTGTACTTCCATGGGTTATGAGTTTAACCCAGTTGGAATGGAGTAAAAAGGGATTAAAACAAAGATTTGGTGATGATTTTTGTAAAGAACACGAAGAACACGAAGAACACGAAGAACACGAAGAACACGAAAATATAGCATGATTTGATACTTTGGCCTAAGATTTGGCCATGTTAATGTTAATGAATAACTCTAAATTTTTGATATGTTGTAGCCCTATGTCTTAGAAGTCCATAGAGTCTAGAACGGACCAATTTGAACGTGTATAGAAGAAATTATGGAGGTTGGAATGAGGAAAGGTCGGATTGCACGAAGGTGGCAAGTCTGCAATTCTGGGTATTGGTGCAGCCTCGCTGATCCTCACCGAGGCCTTGCTAAGCCCGCTGGTCATTGGCACAGCCTCGCTGCTCCTCACGGAGGCCTCGCTGCCCTGATTGGCGCAGCCTCGCTGATTCTCACGGAGGCCCCGCCGACTGCCTGTATCCAAAATTTCCAACATGAACACCTTTTTAGTAAAATGACCATAACTTTCTCATACGGACTCGGATTTGGGCGATTCAAGATGATCCGGAAAGCTTAGAGATAGACCTACAACATCAATTAATTAGAATTGAAATTTATTACCTGGAACAATTTTGAAATTTACTGTTCTTAGGATTGTTGTGCAAACGGAGGGCGTCGGTAATGCCCGTGCAACGTGTATTGCTTCCAACAATATAAGACAATGTTCTAAGTCCTAAAACATGATTGTTCTGTATTATAATGATACTTAGTATTAACCAATGAGTATTAGATAAATCGAATGGGCGTGTTAGGCGTACGCAATTGCGTGTCGCTTGGGCATTCGAATAGGCAAGTTGGGCGTATAGACGTGCAAGCGTCGTAACGCCGTAACTAGTGGGCATAACCTTGTTTAAAATTTTATTTCTTATATGAATGGGACATTATAGAGTTGTATAAATAAATATTTGGTAACTATTATGTGACTAATTGTTATGTGAATGTGTACCTAATTGTGTAGGATATTAAGGAGCGTGTGTTGTAATATTGTAGCAGCGCTTCAGGCAAGTTCCCTAACTTCATTCTTTCTACATATTGAATGCAAGTTTCCTAACGCTTGTCAAACCTTTGTGTTGGGAAAGTTTTCCCTAACCTTACTCGAATTATATTTTGAGCAGGTTTCATATTTTATAAGGTGTTGTATATTGTTGTAAGTTTCATGACTCAAATGGAGTTATTACTTTTGAATCATATTAGTGGATTAATTATTGTCAATTACTCCACCTCCAAGATAATTATTGATATTCGCAGCTTATGCATTTGAATTCATTATCTGTTGTTGGACTATGAAACGTTTAAGTTCTTTATTCATGAACTGTTTAAGGAAATAGTCTATGCCATTTGTTTCGGCTAGACATGTACATGTTATTATTTTAAAAGCTATCCAAACCGATTGTTAGTGCGGATTCTTAGACTGAGAGAGCAACCCTTATTTAGGGGATTTTAATGTGTCGGTTATTCGATGCAGTCAGAGTTAAATGTTATGCATATACATGGTGTACAAGAGGCTGATCCCCTCGAGTACAACTGACGGGGCCAGGTTTTAAAAGGGTTAGTCGAATGATTGACTCTTTGGCCAAAAGTTCATGGTCGGTTGGACCACTCAGCAGTAAATAATCATTATTCATTGTTTCATTTGAACTTTGATTATGTCATTTCAGCTATTTCATCAATGCTCATAAATTGTTGATCTATGCAGCTATTATTCTTATTCATTCATGATATATCTTCATTCTTTCTTTTAAACTTGCTGAGAAAAGTAGTTGCTCACCCTTGCTATATCATGAACCTATTGCAGTTAAGCTGGGGAGTTCCAAAGCGAACAAAGGCAAAGAAAAGCTTAAGGGATAGTTATATGTACTATCCCGTTATGTAATCGTGGAATAGTTTTGTATTATTAATGTATTATGCGATGTATTTATTTAAGGTTATAGACCTTGGGACCGTAGTAAACCTTTTGTAATGAACAACATATGTTTATTTATTCCGCATTAGTTAATTTATGTTGTTTAGATGTGTATGGATGTATTTTATCGTGAGCACCAAATTCGAGGTATTGGTACCTGAATTTAGGGGTGTCACAGTTTGTATAAAATTTTAAAATCTGATTTTATCGTGCTACCGCTCTATTTATCTAATTTGATTGCATGCTTGCGTTATATACAAACCTAACAGTGGTATCAGAGCCTAATCTTATGCTAATTATTGATTTTGATGATTCCATGTGTGTATAGTATGTGATTGGATCAAAATTTTTGGCAGAATCTATTTTTTCTGAATCTGCTACGCGGCGCAGCTGCGCCGTTTCCAGTTCATTCTGGAGCGCAGCTACACCCAAACCCAGAAAGTCGTTTCTGGGGTTCAGCGCAGCTGCGCCGTTTCCCAGTTCATTCTGGGCGCAGCTCCGCTGGACAGCAGAATCCGAAAAATAATTTTTCCTTCAATTAAAATAAATGGTTTATTTAATTGATATAAGTTTAAAATAAAGATATTTATTTTATCTGGAATAGGATTTCAGATTGCTAAAATTAAAGGAGTTTAATTTGGATTTGGTTTTTGATTAAAATAAACGAGTTTATTTTGTTTCAAAACTAAATATTAGCAAAACTTTTGCCCATTAATTGATATCAATGCATATATGAAATGGTTTTATTATTAATGGGATGAATGTTATTTATTGATACATATAGAGATATGTATGATAATAAATAGGGATTGATTATGGACTATTGACCAATGTCTGATTGGAATTATTTTAGAGGATGCTTGAATGTATGAGTTTTTATAAATGGGGTCTGCGTACCTCGTCTTCTCTAATTTTTCTTAATGTAAAATTCTATCTCCCTCCTATGTACTTGCCCTTGACTGCTGATCAAAGTTTCTATTTATTATAAATAGTTTTTGTGATAGGACTAGTTAGAATTAATTTTTGAAGAATTGGAGACAAAGGAACAAGGAGCGCATGAAGACCCGTTTGTAATGGAGCCTAAGTTTAAATGTAATAGTTATATTTAAATTTTATTCTTGCACCCTAGGTTTGACCTTTTGGTTCACTTGGTGGCTCTAGTGAACCAAACTAGAATAAAAGTCCATAATCAATCCGGGTAGAATATAGTATTCGATATGTGCATGCTTACTATATATATATATATATTATATATTATCCAACATGTTTCACATGTAAAATAATATGACGCGTATTTTATATGTATATGCATGCGCGTTAAACAATATGAGACTAATGATAATAAACCCCTCAAAGAAATCATATTAAGTCCTAAACGTTCAAAGATATTAGGAATATCGAACGTCGCCTTCTAGCATGGTAAAACGATAGAGTATTAAATATTTAATATGAGTTTATTGTGCACACACAAGGCGAGTATTAAATATTTAAGACGTTGTTTTTATCACATTTGATGCTTATTAAGGAATTGAACATTACTGCTTTGTTGTGCACACACAAGGGCGGTCTTTTTCTCTTCACATATATGAAAGTGCTAGGTTGGACTTAACTTAGATTATTTTAGTTCGGATGTGCACACACTTGACCATTATAATCTAAGAGGCAAAATACAAGGAGTTACATAGTGATGTAATTGACAATAGTTGTCTACCTATTTATTTATATATAGTTTGTTGTGCACACACAAGGCTATATACATTTGAAATGGGATCCTTATTTTCACTAGCAAATCTTTAATTAGATTTGTCAAACTATATATTGAGGGTAATATAGTTTGATGAAAAAGTGAGAGATACCAATTTAAAAATAAAGACCTAATTTATTTTGGTAATTAATTAAATGAATGTATGCTAAAATGTTGTTAAATTACAAATTCATTTAACAGAATTTTACAATGTCTAAATCACTATCACTGCGTAGCATATTAGGTGCTAAATTAATCGGACTGAATTAAAAGGACTGGTTAAACAAATTGAGAATATTTCTCAAGGCTGAAATACTATCTTATGTCCTTAATATGCCTATCCCTGCAATGGTTGCAGACAATGCCTCAGAGGAATAGATTGCTACTTTTAGAAAGTGGCAAGATGATGCACAGTTGGCTCAATGCATCATGCTCGCATCCATGAGTAACGAGCTTCAGCGTCAGCATGAAACTATGGATGCTCCTACTATACTCCTGCACCTTCAAGGAGTTGAATAGTGAGGAAAGTAGGACTACTAGATATTAGATATCTAAGGAGCTCTTCCAATCTAGAATAACTGATGGCACTATAGTACAGACAAATATCCTCAAAAATGATCAATCTGATTGAACAATTGGGATAACTGAGTTTAGTAATGGATGGAGAGATGCTCCAAGATTTGATCTTGCAATCACTTCCGGACTCTTTCTCACAATTTGTTGTGAATTTTCACATGAATAAGCTATATGTCAGCCTCCCTGAGTTGCTTAAACATGTTAAAAACTGTAGACAGTCACCTTCCAACCAAGAAAGACCAAGTCTTACTGGTAGATAATTCTTCTAGGAAGCGGAAGAGGGCCAAAGGATCTTCTTAAAAGAAGAACAATTCAAAGAAGGTATAAGGAAAGGCAATAACTAAGGATACTAAGAACAAAACTGATGCAGATAGCAAAGGGGTTTGCTTCCACTGCAATAAGCCTGGACACTGGAAAGGAAACTGTAAGCAGAATCTTGCAGAGGCTAACCAGAAGAAGCTTAGTGAAGCTTCGGTTACAGATATAGGTTTGTTCATGATTGAAATAAATCTTTCTGTAAGTCAAGGTTCTACTTGGGTATTGGATACCGACTGTAGTTCTCACGTATGCAATCCAATGTAGAGACTAAGTAGAAGTAAAAAGCTAAACAAAGAGTAAGTAATCTTACGTGTGGAGAATGGAGCAATGGTTGCTACATTAGCCGTAGGAACTTATAGTTTAGCGTTGCCTACGGGCAAGTCTATTAAGTTAATAAGTAGTTATTATGTTCCAGTTCTCTTTAGAAACATTATTACTTCCGTTGTTGGACAAGGAAGGTTCTGGTATTATATTTAAGAACAATTGTTGTTCTATTTATAATGATAATGTTTTGTTTGAAACTGAAAGATCACTTGATGGACTTTGTAAACTTGACTTACATAAAAAAATAATTTTGCAAATTGAACAAACTAGTAAAAGAAAAATAGATGATCATTCAAAGAGTTGAATATGTGTATTTGATGAAATATAAGTCTGAATCATTTGAAAGGTTCAAAGAATTCAGAAGTGAAACAAATTGACAAAGTATTAAGATTCTTTGATCAGATAGAGGAAGGAATACTTGTGCAATAAGTTTCTAAATCATCTCAAAATTGTATTTTCTCATAATGAACACCTCCCGATACGCAATAATTGATTGGTGTATCTAAAAGGAGAAATTGTACCTTGTTGGACATGGTGCGGTCCATAATGATTTTTACCGACATTCCAGTATCCATCTGGGGTTATGCCCTAGAAACGGCTGCATATCTACAAAATAAGGTAACCTCAAAAATTCGGCCCCAAGACTCCATAAAAGTTATGGATAGGGAGGATTCCTAATCTTAAGTGTGTTAAGATAAGGGGTTGTCCAACTTATGTGAAAAAGGTTTCAAAAGATAAGTTTGGGACAAAATCTGACAAGTACAGATTTGTGGGATATCCTAAAAGGGTTTAGGGTATTATTACTATAATCCTACACGCTACCTTCTTGGATAAAGATGTTTATCATTGAAGGAACTAGTGGGAGGGTAATAGATCTTGAAGGAGTTCAAGAACCACAAAGTACTACAAGTCAAACTGAGAGACTTGTAGATAGACCTATTGTACCACAACCGAATCATAAATCTGGAAAAGTACCGAAGATACCTAGGAGGTATGGATTCATCATAGAGGATGAGGATAAGGTACGCATCATAAAGGATGATGATCCAGTTAAATCTGGAAGAGTACCGAAGATACCTAGGAGGTATGGATTCATCATAGAGGATGATGATGAGGTACGCATCATAGAGGATGATGAGGTACGCATCATAGAGGATGATGATCCAGTTACATACGATGAGGCTATGAGTAGAAGACACTCAGAGAAATGGCAGATGGCTATGAAATCTGAAATGGACTCCATGTATGAGAACCAAGTATAGACTCTGGTTACTCCACCGAAAGGCATAGTGCCTAAAGGGAATATATAGGTTTTTAAAGAGAAAGACTAGGGCAAATGGCAAGGTGGAGACCTATAAGACCAGACCTGTTTAAAAGGTTTCAAATAAAGTCAAGGAGTTGACTGTAATAAAATCTTATTACTGGGTAATGCTCAAATCTATTTGGATTTTGCTTGTGATTGCAACTTATTACAAAATCTGGCAAAATGGATGTGGAGACGTCCTTCCTCAATGAAGATTTGAGGAGAATGTATGTAAGATACAGCCAGAGGATTTTGTTTCAAAGGTTGAAGCAAATCATGTATGTAAGCTACAATGATCCATTTATGGATCGAAGCAAGCTTCTCAAAGATGGAACATTTATTTTGATGAGACAATCAAAAGAGTTTGATTTTATCAAAAATGAGAATGAACCTAGTGTGTACAAAAGGGTCAGTGGGAGCACTGTGACATTCCTAGTATTATATGTTGATATACTACTGATAAGGAATAACACATCAATGCTACAATTAGTAAAGATAAAATTGTCTAAACATTCCTCCATGAATAACTTGGTAGGAACATCCTATAAATTGGGATATAAGTCTATATAGATAGATTTAAAAGGATGTTCGGCTTGACCCAATGAACGTATACTCATTAGATGCTAAAGGCGTTTAGCATGGCAAACTCCAAAAGAGGTCTCATAATGATGAGCCATGGAGTGTATCTCTCTAAAATTGTCTCCAATGAAAGAGAGATCACATGAGTTATTATCATGTATACAATGAATATACAAGGCCTGATGTTGATCAGTCATATTCTGGAGAAGATCACTGAAAGACAATGATAAACATCTTAAGTACTTAACCGGTATTGAAGATGTGATCATGATTCATGGTAGGTCTGAATAAAAACTAGAGGGCTGGACAGACTCAAGTTTTTCAAACTGACCAAGACGATAACAAATCCACTTTAGGGTAAATCGTTACCTTGAATAAGTGGTGCAGTGAAATTGGAAAGGTTCCAAACAGCAAAGAGTTGTTGGTTTAGTGACAAAGACAAAGTATATAGCTATAAATGAAGCTGCAAGGTGATTGTTTGGATGAAAAGTTCATTACAGAACTAGGAATAGTTCTTAAGTCTCATCTTAGATTCAAACATGTGTTGCGGTACTTTCATTTGATTAGAGGAATCATGGAAAGAGGAAAGTCACTATAGAGATATTGGACTCTCAAAAACAACATTGCATATCCATTTACTGAAGCTTTATCAAACAGCAGGATGATCGTCACTTATAGAAGAAGGGTATAAGATACCATGACGATTGACTTTAGTGCAAGTGGGAGATTGAAAGTAGTATGCACACAAGCCAATCATATTTGATATGATGTAGCATATACTTTGTAATCTTATTCATTTATTAATAAAAGAATTGATTTTCTTAAAAGGCATTTTATATTATCAACATATTGTTGTTATTTTAAATGTGATAAACCCATAGTTTTGAGCAATGCTTTTAGAATCATGATGGTGATCATGCTAATGAGATATAAATTCTAGATAGCTCACAAACTAAAATTGTTCCTAATCGTTGGATTATTAAAAAGGGGATTAGTGAATCCGGATAGATTAGTACATACGTTGTTTGGTTTTAAGAAGAGGATGATTGATCTCATAATCATTTGTGTGGAGACACTAAAGCAAGTATGTAGGTGCTTATTGGAGAATAAGTTCACTGAACGTGACTCGCTAAGGAATACCTAATGGAGTTTTACTCGCCTGTCAATAGGAATTCCTCTAGTGATAGTAGTACAAGTGATCCTTGGACTTGAGATCATCATAGTATCTTGTGTATGATGAGTTATGCTTTGACATGTCCCTTAAGACCTTTAGGGTATATCAAAGGGTATGATTGGTTATAATAAGTTGTACATGGAGATAGGTGAATGATCAATAAAGAATCTACCATGTCTAGTAAAAGATGTGAATGTCCTATATGATTCGATAAATGACAACTCAATAGTCCTTGGTCAAGGCAGAATGAAATTAGAAAAGAGTTTCTAATTTACATTATTTAGAGTTGTGCATTTGGGAATCGAAATACATATAATTAAATAAAATAAGACTTGACAGTAAATCCATGTCTTATATTTAATTAGGACATTGTATGGTAGAAGGATTGAATTGTACGGTAACTATGCACTGAAAGGTTCTTTTGTGATTAATGTTGAAATTTATATTATCTGGAAAGTCGTTGATCGCTAAGGGGGCTTATCCTTATTGTAGAATAAATATTATTTATTTAAATGAATTAAATAGTTTAATTTAATTATTTAAATAAGATTAGAATTGTTCTAATTGATTTATTCACGACCGGTTTAATATGGAGAACCTAAAGGGTCACACCGCAAAAGAAAAATATTTATTTAAGAAGTAAATGACATAATTGTAATAATAAGTTAAGTGTATTTAATTTAATCTATGGAGATAGAATAAATTAGATAGCTTAATATTTATTATTTAATATTTTGAAAATATTAAATATAAATTAATAAGAGGAGTCTTATTATTATTATTATTATTATTACTATTACTATTATTTAATTCCTAATAGGGATTGAGAATTAATTAATAGAAGTACTCTCCCATGAATTCTTAATTGGATTAGGAGCATAATTAATTAAAGGAGTTTAATTATAATAGAAACCCTAATCCTAAATAGTTTAGGGAAGGGTTATTCCTACATCTATAAATAAGAGGAGTCTTATCATAGATTATGGTTACACACTCTTGTATTAGATTGTGGAGAGTACTTGTAATTTCTATAGAGATAGAAAGTAGGGTTTTGCCAACACCCATCTTCTTGAATAACTATTCTTCCTTGGTGGATCACCTCTAGAGGCCAAACACTTGGGTGACTAATGTTGATCAAGCAAAGGAATTTAGTCGGTGGAATTCAAGGAGAACGCGAAAGGAATTGGAGGTGAACTTGTACCCGAGGAAGCACGGTTCTACGAGGGTATAATTTTTATCTCTATCTCTTTCGTTTATATCATTAATTGAGCACATAGATTGATCATGGTGATGGTTTGTATAAAATTTTAAAATCCAATTTTATCGCGCTTCCGCTTTATTTATGTAATTTGATTGCATTCTTGCGTTATATACAAACCTAACAGTACTGGGATCTCCGACAATATTTCTGGTGGACGAATATAAAAAGAGACGTTGCTGATTATGTAGCCCAGTGTTTGACATGCCAGAAAGTTAAAGCAGAACATCAGAGGCCAAGCAGATTACTACAACCGTTAGAAATCCCAGGATGGAAATGGGAGCATATCACAATTGATTTCATAGTAGGTTTTCCAACGACTCAGAAAGGTTTTGACGCAATTTGGGTTATCGTAGATCGACTGACAAAATCAGCACATTTCCTACCGATCAAGATCAGATTTAACCTAGATCAGTTGGCAAAGTTGTATATGAAGGAGATTGTTTCAAGGCATGGTATTCCAGTTTCTATCGTCTCAGATAGGGATCCACGATTCACATCAAATTTCTGGAAGCGACTACAAGAATGCATAGGAACGCAGTTACGTATGAGTACGACATATCATCCACAGACCGATAGACAGAGTGAAAGAATGATTCAGACACTGGAAGATATGTTAAGAGCTTGTATCATGGATTTCAAAGGGAATTGGGACGATCATCTACCATTGGTGGAATTTTCTTACAATAACAGTCACCACACAAGTATTGGCATACTGCCTTACGAAGCATTGTACGACAGAAAGTGCAGAACTCCATTATATTGGGATAAAGTTGGTGAACGTCAATTGCTAGGACCAGAACTGGTATAACAAACAACAGAAATCATTAAAGTAATCAGGGCGAGATTGATAGTTGCCTAGGATAGATAAAAGAAATACGCCGATCAACATCGCAAGGATCGAGAATTCGAATTTGGTAGCTACGTTTTCTTGAAAGTGTCTCCTTAGAAGGGGAAAATTCGTTTTGGTAAGAAGGAAAAACTGAGCCCGAGGTTCATTGGACCCTTTGAAGTGTTACGAAGAGTTGGTGAGATCGCGTATGAGGTAGCTTTACCTCCGACGTTAGAACACATCCACAATGTTTTTCATGTCTTGGTGTTACGACCATACAAACCCGACTACAAGCATGTTATAGAATATGAACCCCTGCAAGTTGAAAAAGGATTTATCTTATGAAGAAGAGCCTGTTCAGATAGTTGACAGGAAAGAGCAAGTACTCAGAAATAAAATTATACTTTCTGTTAAGGTGATCTAGAGAAACCACAACGCTGAAGAAGCTACGTGGGAACTCGAAGATCAGATGATGAGAAATTATCCACAGCTATTTGCTTAGTCTATGTGTAACGATTATGGGGACGTAATCTTTGTAAGTTGGGAGAATGTAACGAGACGAACTAATTGAGCCGTGATTCTGGGGACAAAATCCTTTTAAGGGGGAAAGATCTGACGAACGAGATTTTTGTAATTTAATTTAAATATTTATTGAATTAAATAAATATTTTTCGATGATTTAATTATTGAATTAAATAATTAATTGATGAATTTGTGGTAGATTCATTTAATTATATATGTTACATTAGTTAAATTAATGTGGAGAATTTTTATATTCAAAGTATGTATTTAATTGAGCTTATTTGATTAAATGTATTATTTAAATAAGCATAATGTTATTCTAATTAATTTAATAATTAATTAGAGATTTAATGATTTGTCATAATCAATAAATGAGAATTTTAATTATGTGACTATGTGATTTAATGTGAAATTATTCTGTTTTATTTAATTGATTTAAATAAGATTATTTAGTTAATTAAAAAAGTGACATTAAACTATAGTATAAGCAATTTATTATATTAAGTGGAATGGAGGAATAAAAGAATTAGCCAAACAAGGCCTTAGTGGAGGTTGGAGCCAGTTATTAACTGACACCCATGTTGCGTCAGTTAATACCATCAGCCTTTCTTTCACGCGTTATTTCCTTAGCCAATTTAGATGACACGGAGAGAAAACTTGAGAGAAAATTGAGAGTTGGGAAGAAATTTGGATAATTGGAAGTAGAGTTCTCATCATCTTACATATTCTAAACTACTGATTGGAGGTAAATTCTTAAATCCAAACTTTAATTTATGTCCTTTTAAAGTCTCTCCATGAACGTCCATGTTTAAGTTCTCTGATAATTGAACTATATGTGTAAATTATTTGGAAGTTGTTTATAATTATTTAAATGCATGTATAATCTACTATATGATGTTTATAAATTGTTTTAATTGAGTTAATTCATGAGATTGTGCTTTAAATTTAAGTTCTGAAATTTACAGAGAAGTAAAATATGAATATGACTTAAATGTATGAAAATTTTTATTTGAATTGCATGTTAAACGGTAAATTGATGATTGCTTATGTTTAAGCATGTGAAAACGAAAAGAACGAAACTTAAACGGATTAATTTGGTGTTATAACGAATCTGTTACGTGGGATTTCATGAAATTTGACGAAACTTTGAAAAATAGCAAGAACATGAAAATTATGAGTTTAAATTTTGTTGTTTGAGTTGTTAAACTTGATAAAATCATGCTATGATTGTTATTATACGTTTATGTAAAGTCCAAAACCTATGGGTAGTATTAAATTTGTTGTTTGAGAAAAACTTTGGCCAAATTTGGCATTTGTTGTGTTCTTCGCGAACTGCAGAAGTTGGGTTTCAAGTTCACCGCCCTGGTGGTGAAATTATACTAGGTAATGTCGCCTCGACGGTGTCCCCGCCCCGACAGTATAATTGAA
This sequence comes from Aralia elata, assembly GCA_034770075.1. Lineage (NCBI taxonomy): Eukaryota > Viridiplantae > Streptophyta > Magnoliopsida > Apiales > Araliaceae > Aralia > Aralia elata. The sequence continues at coordinate 49,999,671 of CM068384.1, forward strand.
CTGAGTTTACCGCCCCGACGGTATCCTCGCCCCGACGCCCAAATTGTACTACGTTTGCCGCCCCGGCGGTAGCCTCGCCCCGGCGGTGTTATGTAAAGAAATTTATCGCCCCGACGGAGGTGCAGAAAATGAAATTTTTTTATTCTTTCTTTGTGGTCATGTTATGTTATCCTATGCATGTTTAAAGCTTAGACTAAGGTATTAAATGAATATTAAGATACTGTGATGGATGGTAAGCTTATACCCATTGATTATCAGATAACAATTGAGATATTAAGATGAGATTGGATGAGAGTGAATCCTGAAGTGTTGATAATATTATAACTAATCATTGTTATTGCTTTATAAACGGAATATATAGGTTGTTTAATGAACGTGAATTTTAATTTATAATCTATGCACGAGGCAAGTTTTCTACCCTTAATCTTTTTATTTCATTGAAAGAAAGTTTCCTACCTTACCTTCATTTCAATTACGCAAATTCCTTAACTTCATTCTTTTATTATGCAAACTTCCTAATGCTATTACTTTATTGAGCAAGTTCTTAATTCTAATTCATTCACTTTCATGAATCCAAATGAGATATTCTAATTCCCTTTTTGTAATACTTCACTTATACAGAGTTTATTCAATTGTACATTTTGTGAGCTTCAGTCTTTGGCCCTTTAGTACCATTTACAGTTTAATTATTGAGCCTTGATTAACTAGCGATCCCTTATTGATTCGACTAGTCCATAGTTGACAAGTTAAAAGGGAAGAACAACTTGCCTCTTGCGTAGATTATAGATTTAAATAATTTCGCGTTCCTTAATCGACCTATACATTTCGATTATAAAATAGTAACAATAATTAGTTACAGAATAATATTCACTTTAGGATTTATTCTTATTCCAATCATTTAATATATCAAATGTCGTTTGACATTCATTAAATATTCGCTTACCACTCATTGTAGTATCTAATTTATCATTAAATACTTTAATCTAAGCTTTACTCATGTACACGACATCATATATAAAAAAAACAAAAATAAAAATATTTCAGTTACTGTTCCTCGCCGGGGCGGGAATTTTCTGAACAAAACTCTCGCCGGGGCGAGACCTCGCCGAGGCGAGACCTCGCCGAGGCGGAAATTTACAGAACAAAAGTCTCGCAGGGGCGAAGATTCCTTTACATTATCTCGCCGGGGCGAGAGACTCGACAGTCGTCTTCCCCAGCTCGCGAACCAGTGAAAACTTAGGCCAAATTTGGCCAAATTTTTCGAATTCTACCATCCAATACACAAATTAAACATACCCAGACATCCAACATGCTAGAAAATATTTACCCAACATGTTTCTAACCAATCTAATCAACCAATTAGAAACCCAAAATTCTCTGTTTATGCAAAATATTAATACTTTAGCCATTTTAATGAAATTAAACACTGTGACTTCATCTTTCAACCAATTAACACCATTCTTCTTGCATTATTCTTGTTTTTCATCATATAATCATAAGCAATTATCAATTTACCGAATAACAACTAATTTAAGCATCAATTTTCATACATATATACAATTCATGAAATAAACTCAGTAAAAACTAAAAATTAAATTTAAAAACATGTTTTCATGAATTAACTCTTCAAGCTAGTTTATATCCATCATATAATCATCTAATGCATGCTTTATATCAATTACAACAACTATAATCAAATACTTCATGTTTTGAACCAACAAGTTTTTATACAGAGAAACAAAATACAGTGAAGAACAAAATTTAGCAAGAGTTATACCTTCTATTGCTTAAAACTTGATTAACCTTCTTTGATTTTGGAATTCTCCTTTCCAATCTCCAAATTCTTCTTCTCAAATTCTCTCTTTTCTCTCAATTCTCAAAGCTCTGCTCACTCTCTCTCAATACTCTGTTCTTCTCTCTCTTTTTTTTTAACTGACGTGACTTTTTAAAAAAAAAATAAATTGATGGAATAAAGAATAAAAACTGATAATTTAATAAAATAATAACGTATACTGATATTAATCTATCAATTACATAATTCAAAAAAAACCATAAGGCTTGTTTGGCAAACTGATTTAAAAATAATCCATTATTCTAACTAAAGGTCATAAGGCCTTGTTTGGTAAAACACAATTAAAATAACTCATTATTTCCAAATAAAGGTCATAGAGCCTTGTTTGGTAAAACAAAATTAAAACACTTCTCATTTATTTAATAAATCATCATAACATATAGTTCTAATTGTCACACATTTAATTTAATTGAACTTATTATTAAATAAATTCAATTAAACCTTACTAACTCAAATAATAATTTTATTTAATCAATAACAATAACACCAAATAAATTATCTTATTCAAATAAATCCTTTATTCAAATAAATCATTAACCATCTAATTTAATTATTAAATTAAATTAGAATAAACACATCAAATCACATTTAAATAACTTTTAACATAAATTCTTTCACCATAACTTATAAATTATTTATTTTACTCAATAAACAAATTAATAAAATATTTATATAACTCAATAAATATTTTTATTTAATCACAAAAATTGCATTCGTTACATCCTTCCCTCCTTAAAAGGATTCTGTCCCCAGAATCACAATGCAATTAATTCGTTCGTTAAACTCTTAATATCCGTCCTCCAGGTGCCTTACCTAGTGATACTGAAGTTAACCCAAAAAGAGAAGGTAAGGAGCATTGCAAGCCTGTGACTTTGAGAAGTGGTAAGGAATTATCTGAAGTTGTGAAAGAAGTTCCAGCAAGAACAGTTGTTGAGGATGTGAATGTGGAGAAAGAGGAAGAAAAGAGAAAAGAACTAGAAAAAAGGAAAATGAGCCAGTTTCAAAACCAGAGGGAAGCAAGCAAGACCCTATTTACCCACAAGTCCCGTTTCCACAACGTCAGCAGAAATTAAAGTTGGACAAGCAATTCTCTAAGTTCTTGGAGGTCTTCAAGAAATTTCACATACCATTCGCTGAGTTATTGGAAAAAATGTCTAGTTATGTGAAGTTGATGAAAGACATCTTGTCAAGAAAGAGAAGGCTTGAGGATTTCGAGACGGTAACGCTAACCGAAGAATGTAGTGCTGTTTTACAAAGGAAGTTACCACCAAAGTTGAAAGATCCGGGGAGTTTCACAATTCCTTGTACAATTGGTAACCAATTCTTCGGCAAGGCCCTATGTGATTTGGGAGCAAGCATCAATCTAATGCCACTCTTAATTTATCAACAGTTGGGATTAAGTGAAGCGAAACCTACTAATGTGACATTCAACTTGTAGACAGGTCATTCACTTATCCTAGAGGCATAGTCGAGGATGTACTTGTCAAGGTGGACAAGTTTATATTTCCAGCGGATTTCATTATCCTTGATTTTGAGGAAGACAGAGAAATACCTATTATCCTTGGGAGACCAATTTTAACTACAAGTAGAACTTTGATTGATGTGCAAAAATGAGAGCTAACCATGTGTGTCCAAGACGAAGAGGTAACCTTTAATGTTTTTAAAGCAATGAAGTTCCCTAATGTGCAGGATGAATGCTTCAGGATGGACTTGATCGATGAAGTAGTGAATGAGGTGTTCACAGCAAATTATGTAGTTGATCCTTTTGAAGGTTTGCTTGGCGAGTCACTTGAGAGTGAAACTCTTTTTCTTAATGAGATGGTGAAATTGTTGGATGTTCCCCCATGTTTTATCAAGTTTAGGCAACAGTTTGAATCATTAGATATATCAAGCAGTCCTAGTGTCATTGCAAAATCCTCATGGGAGGAGCCACCCACTTTGGAGCTCAAACCATTGCCTATCCACTTGAGGTATGCATATTTGGGTAATGCTAGTACTTTGCTTGTTATTGTGTCTGCTTCACTTGATGATGTGCAGGAAAATAAATTGCTAAGAGTGCTACGGGAGTACAAAACAGCTCTAGGGTGGTCCATTGCCGACATCAATGGCATTAGTCCTGCATTTTGCATGCATAAGATCATATTGGAGGACAAGGCCAAACCTATGGTTGGGCATCAACGCAGATTGAACCCCATCATGAAGGAGGTGGTCAAGAAGGAAATTATCAAATTGTTCGATGCAGGCATCATTTATCCCATCTCAGATAGTCCATGGGTCAGTCCAGTGCAATGCGTTCCGAAGAAGGGAGGCATGACAGTGGTCTCTAATGAAAACAACGACTTGATCCCAACTCGAACTGTCACCGGATGGAGAGTTTACATGGACTATAGGAGGTTGAACAAGGCTACATGCAAGGATCATTTCCCGCTTCCATTCATTGATCAAATGCTGGATAGGTTGGCGGGACATGAATTCTACTGTCTTTTGGATGGATATTCGGGCTACAACCAAATTGCTATTGCTCCCGAAGATCACGAGAAAACGACATTCACTTGTCCATATGGGACATTTGCTTTCAGAAGAATGTCGTTTGGACTATGTAACGCACTCGCTACTTTCCAAAGATGTATGATGGCAATATTCTCCGATATGGTTGAGCAAGGATTGGAGGTTTTCATGGATGATTTTTCAGTTTTTGGAGATTCATTCGACTTATGCCTTGAAAACTTTGTCAAAGTGCTGAAACGATGTGTTGAAACAAATCTGGTGCTAAATTGGGAGAAATGCCACTTCATGGTGCAAGAAGGCATTATTTTGGGGCATATAATGTCTTCAAAGGGGTTGGAGGTTGATAAGGCCAAGGTTGAAACTATTGAGAAACTTCCACCACCATCTAACGTTAAAGGCATTCGTAGTTTCCTTAGACATGCTAGATTTTACAGACGGTTTATTAAAGATTTTTCCAAAATTACAAAGCCGTTATGTAGCCTTCTTGAGAAAGATACTCTGTTTGTCTTTGATCAAGCATGTTTAGAAGCTTTTGAATCACTAAGGAAGAAACTTGTGAGTGCTCCTATTCTCATGGCTCCGGATTGGGATCTTCCGTTTGAATTGATGTGCGATGCTAGTGACTTTGCAATTGGTGGTGTTTTGGGCCATCACAAAGATAAGGTTTTTCATGTGATCTATTATGCTAGCAACACTCTAACTGGCGCACAACTCAATTACACGACCATTGAAAAGGAATTGCTTGCTATTTTTTATGCTTTTGACAAATTTCATGCTTATCTTATTGGCACCAAGGTCATTATGTATACTGATCATTCAACCATAAAATACTTGATAGCAAAAAAGGATGCAAAGCGACGCTTGATTCGATGAGTGTTATTGCTTCAGGAGTTCGATCTTGAGATTCGAGATAAGAAGGGAACCGAGAATCAAGTGGCGGATCTATAATATTCTGAACCCTAATAAGATTTGTATATGTAAATTATGTGTTTATTAAATGAAATCTCTTGTTCCGACTTTGTGTTATGTGATTGTATATTTTATTAAAGAATTAGGTCAAATAACAAAAAAATTCGAAGCTGCTTAGTCGTGCTTACACGGACAAAATGATTTGTCGTGCTTCCGACGATTTCACCGAGAAACGTCTCGGCAAATTATTTTAGTAAGCTGTTGTGTCGTGCTTGGAAATGACGAAGTGATTTGTCGTGCTTCAGAGTTAATATAATATTATATTAACTGATAAAAATCTAAATAAGTTAAATAGGGTTTAAAATGATAAATGGAATTATAAAAGCCTAAATAGAAAACCCTAATTGGTAAAAGTTATCTGAATTGGTAAATCAAAACCCTAATTGTTATATAAGAATCTTAAATATAATTAGATTCTAAATTAATGAATCATAACATTAATTATGAATTATTAATATTAGATTAAACCCCTAATTGAAAGATTTAAACCCTAATTCATGAATTAGGAAACCCTAACCCTAATTCATGAATTAGGAAACCCTAATTCTAATTATGTTATCTAAACTTTAAATTATGTAATGTTAAACCTTAATTATGTTATATAAGCTTAATTAAGGTATTACTAAACATAATTAAACATCCTAAACATGATTAGTAAAAATCTAAGTTTAATTAGTAAAGAAATAAATCAAAAATAAAAGTTTAAACCAATCAAAAGAGGATAAGAATACAAGATCAGATATTTTAGCAAATCTCCAGCACAAGCATGTCACTAGGATCAGATCAGAAGCAACACAAGTTTAACAGCTAGATATTTTTGGAGGGCAAAATTGGAAAAAGGCTAAAGAAACCCTAATTTTGAGGTTCCTATAAATAGAACATCATTATGATCATTCAAGCTACGAATTTACAAAGCCAAAACACTTATTTATCAAGCCATAATCAGCCGCTGCAAGCAAAAGATCAGAATCAAAAGTCAGAAATCAAAAACTTGAGAAAAAGGTGCAAAACCCTAATTTTTATGCTAGATCTTCAAGCCTGCAATAATTTTATGTTTTAGATGTTTAGGATTATGTGTAAACATGTTATATGATGATCTGGGTTGATTAAACTAAGATTCATAACATTTAAATGGTCGAATTTGATGAAAAACTCAAACTGTTCTTGGCAGTCAAGAACAGTCTGACAAGCCTTTTTGTCAGAGCTTTTGATCGGCTTAAATTATTTGTTAGATCTATTTTAAAGCCTGAATTGATAGTATGCCATGCTAGCTATAATATCCAATTGGTAGAATATTTAAAATATCTCTAGGATGAAAGATATGGACGGTCAAAACCCGTTGACCGCTCACGGGTTCAAGTTTCTGGGCAACCCAGAAACCATGAAGAACACATTGACAATGTCTAACAAACATTTGACCAGTCTAGTTCTTAGTCACATGTTATAATTAAGGAGGTTTTAATGTTTCTAGTTGATCTTTGCCATGTAATCTACAAGTATAAATCAACAAATCATATTAAGTTAACATGGAACGAAAGTTACTAATGGTCAAAAAGCTTTGACCGACCATGACCACTGAGTTTCTAGGTTACCTAGAAACTCAAGAACAGTTACGACCATGCTAGTTTGACCAGATTATTAGAGCTTCAATTGATGTTGTTTAAGCTTAATTCTCATATGTCGTTAGACACTGCAATGCTAAGTATAGCTACAAACAAGAATTAAACACAAACATTAAATCTTCAACGAGAAATTTGAGATTAAAGGTCACTACTCGACATTGACCAACTATTCTTCAATGAAGAACACCTTTAGCGACAGTCTCCTTCCTAATTCCCAGAACACTAAACTCATATGCAGTCCGTCGCTATAGCCCTTTTGCGACGGTTTTTAATAAAAATTAATATATAAATTATAAATAAATATTAAATAATTCATAATAATTAATAATTAAATATTTAAAATTCATTTTTAATTATATTTAATAGTTTTTAATATTCTGATATAAATTTTAATAATATTTAATTTAATTAAATATTAAATTATTTAATAAATATATTAAATAAATGATTTAAAAATGATATTAATGTATTTAAATTATTTTAAATGATAATTAAATCATTTAAAAATATTACTAAGTTTTCAAAATTATTATAAATAATAAATAAATTATTTTAAATAATATACTAAGTATTTAAAAATATTATAAATGATAAATAAATCATTTAAATATTAAACTAAGTTTTAAAAATTATTATAAATAATAATTACATCATTTAAATGATAAAATAAATTCTAAAAATATTATTAATGATAAAATAAATTATTTAAATAATATTTTATCTTTCTAAAAATATTATAAATGATAAATAAATCATTTAAATAATATTTTAAATATCTAAAATTATTCTAAATGATAAATAAATCATTTAAATAACATATTAATGTTTTAAAAATATTCTAAATGATAATTAAATCATTTAAAAATATTTCTAAGCTTATAAAAATTATTTAAAAATAATATTAAGCTTGTAAAAGTGTTATAAATAATAATTAAATTATCTAGATTAATATTTAAGCTTCCATATGAAGTTTTATCGATAAACCTATGTGTTTAGTTATCTAATCACGCGACCGAGGTACTGAATCAACGTCGGACCTTAACGAAACTTGTCTAGATTAACTTAATACATGTTATTATAAGTTCTAACGCTTATTATTGATATACGTAGACTACGTACGTTGACAAACTGTATTAAATTTTGATAAACGAACTACGCTAAGGCAAGTTTTCTAACGTTGTTACATTTAAGCAAGTATTATACATCTTTTTATCAATTGTTACAAAGTTATTGCTTCTTGTTCAACATAACTTAAGAAATGAATCATTATTCATATATTGTTTGATGGAGCTTAAATTGTTGTGTCAAACCAAATTATTTTGGTAAGACATTTTATACTGAGAAATGAAACACCTTGATGTAAGGTTGTAAATCGTCGATTATATATTGACATAAAATGTAGGATGATATGCATTCTCCTAGGTTATTGGTTAGGTTGATCCCCTACCAGATATCCGAAATCAAACTTTTCTAAGTCATTGAAGACTGATAGAACTGATTGAAACACATGGTTCATGTACTGAACCCTCAGTTATACATTTTTGAAATCTTTCAACTCAAACACATTGTGTTTATGTTTTCAAATGAACTTGCTGAGCATTTGTAGCTTATTCTTGCATATACCTTTCTTTGCAGTTTTAAATGATAATCCAGGCACCTCAGGGATAGACAAGGGAAAAGACTATGTTTTATATTACTCTTGTGAATGTTTTCAAGTCTTGTAAGACTTTTGTTGTAATAAAGACATAGTACTGAGAATGTTGTAACCAAACTTAAGCTTATTGAATATATATCATCTTTTGTTACATCTCTTGCGTTGTATTTACATTCTTAGTTAAGTTAGTAAATAGCATTTGATCTAGTACAATATCCCTATGAACTATACATCTGAATGAGGGTATTTCAATAATACTTGGAGTTCTGTAAGTGCTGAGGTTACACTTAATGAGCGCCGGTAAAGTACCAGCTTAACCGGAATGCGCCCATCAGTTCCAAGAACAATTTTATCATTAATACTGTGAATGTCAGATAGATAGGGAATATCGATATGAAAGAGATATTCATAAGATATGAATCTATACATCCAAGTGAGGGTATCCAAACACAGTTAACGTTCTGGCCACAACTATTATCTGTTATGGGATAACTGTGAACCTTGGATAGATAGAAGTTATATATTATGAATATTTATAGGTAAATAGTTTCACGTGAGCACCAAATATGCTACAGGGAGTATAGAGAATTTGGAGGCGTCACAGGTTGGTATCAGAACTGTAGATTATAGCTCTAAGGTAGTTAGAAAATACCTTAGGATATAGTCTTTGAGTCCGTAAAATACTTAATTATACATAAAATAATCTTAAAAGCTTTCTATTATGTGTAAATTTGCTTCCCTATAATACTAAACAAGTAAAATTCTTTTGTAGGATGTCAGAGACCAATTGGAACGACCTTCCAGTGATAGATCACCATATGGGACAATGGGAGACAGATAGTGATCCAGAAGAGGAGCCAGAGGAGATATATCCCGCGCTAGGATCAACAGAGGAGGAGGATCCTGCGGAGGAAGAACTCTTATATGACCAGGAGATATTGGATGCTGAGGATGCTGAAAATCTTGTAGATGGACAGCTGGTAGATCCGAATACTGAGGTCGGCACTAGACAGATGATGAGTGTTTGTGACACCCCCAAATCCGGGTACTTCAACTCCACAGATTTGGTGTTCACTATGCCATACATTCAAGAATAACTACCCATGTTAAAGATAACATAATTAAACTGAATGAAACATCTTCCCACAAAAAGGGGTTACATAAATCTCTTAAATAAACAAATCCCAGGTTATCTAACCTCTATTACATCAATGCGGAATTAAAACATAAAATTTAAATAAGTCTTTTACAAAGAACTGAAACAAATAGACCAAACATCTTCATTTGCTCATCTTGCCCTTGCCCTTGCTAATGGATGGCTCATCGGATTTCTCAATCTTAGCTGCAATGTTTTTAATGCAAGAGTGAGCAAACAATTGCCCACAAGTATGAAAACAATAACATTTATATGATTATTGGAATAAATCTTACTGAGGAGTAATAATTTCTCTGAAGTCAATCAATGACAAATCAAAAATCTGAAAGCTCAATAGAATGCTTAGCTCAAGAACTGAATATAGATTCAAGGATAAAAGTATATCTGAGGGTCACAAGACCTCGAACTATGTCCTAGGTTAAAAAGTATTTCTACCGTAACCTTTAACACTCTTATAGACTATGGACTATCCATCTCGTACTCAGGGGGATCAGCCCTTTGTACAATGTATTGTGCACAAACATTTTAACGTTGTCGCGTAATTAATCCCCTATATTAGGATTGTTCATCTCAGTTTAGCATCAGAATTCGTACCAACAAGGAACTTGATTCGGATCAATTTTAAAATATTCTAAGTCTTTAGAACGCTCATCAAATAAGGACTAGCTGAATCAATTAAGGTTTGTTAGTCACTAAACAATTGATTCATCAATAAAGTTTGTACAATAGAAATTCTGTTCAAAGTTTGAATAACGATCAATGATTGAACAATAAATGACTGAAGTAAATATAAACGCTTGCCATGATAACTACCTTGCTTCAACAATAATAAGCTAAGGTTGATAAGCTTGCTTAATGAAAGTAAACTTGCTTTAAAGGAAATAACAAGTTTAAGGGTGGAAAAACTTGCCTCGTGCGTAGATTACAGATTAAATAATTCATGTTCTTTAATCAACCTATACATTTTGATTATAAAATGGTAACAATAATTAGTTACAGAATAACATACACTTTAAGATTCGATCTTATATTATTTCATTATAACATCTCCATTGTCATTCGATAATCATTAAGTACTTGCTTAACAACCATCGTGGTATCTTATTAGTCACTTTATACCTAAATTTAAGTTTTAAGCTTGTTTATAGCATCATAGTAAAATCACAAAGAAAAATAAAAAAAATAAAATTTCAGTACTGTTCCTTCGTCGGGGCGAGAATTTACTTAACAAAAATCTCACCAGGGCGAGACTCCGCCGGGGCGAAGATTTTCTTAACAATATTCTCGCCGGGGCGAAGATTTCCAGTTTAATATTCTTGCCGGGGCGAGAGACTCGGCAGTCATCTTCTACAGTTCGCGAACCAGTGAAAACTTAGGGCAAAATTTTCCAAATTCTAGCATCCAACACATAAATTAAACACACCCAGACATCAAACATGTTATAAAACAATTGCCCAACATGTTTCTAACCAATTTAACCATTATAATACACCTAATCAACTAACTAGAACCCAAAAATTCACTGTTTAAACAAATACTAATGTTTTAGCCATATCAATGAAATCAACCACTGTAAATCCATCTCTAAATCATTTTAATCCATTCTACTTGCATTCTTTTCATTTTTCATTATATAATCATAATCAAATGCCAATTTACCAGTTAATAATCAACTTGTACATCAATTTTTATACATATATGCCATACATGAAAGTAAAGCTCTGTAAAACCAAAAACTCAATTCTAAAGCATGTTTTCATGGATTAATTCATTCAAATTGGTTTATAATTATCACATAATCACTAATACATGCTTACTATCAACCATAACCAAGTGATTCATGTATTTAGCATATGAATTCTCCTACATGGAAATAAAAATCATATACAGTGAACAGAAAACTACTAACAAAATTTAAAAGAAATTATACCTTCAAGCTATGTATGATTCCTTAGCTTCCCCCTTCTTCTTGATTCTCTCAATTCTTCTCTCCAATTTTTAACAGAGAAATTCTTCTTTCTAAACTTCTTTGCTAAACTCTGTTTTTTTTAACAACTGATGAACTCTACTTTAACGTATAATAGCCTTCAATTAGTCAGTTAAAGAAAGCAAAGGGTTAGGCCTTGTTTGGCAAACCCAAAGAAAAATAATCTATTTTTACCAACCAAGGGTCACAAGGCCTTGTTTGGTTTATCTAAATAAAACCCTTTTCCATTTATTTTAATAATCCATTTTACTATATAGTTTTAATTGTCACACTTTTAATTTAATTAAACTTATTATTAAATAAATTTAATTAAACCTTAATTAACAATTCTATTTAACCAATAACAATAACACCAAATAAATTATCCTATTCAAATAAATCCTTTATTCAAATAAATCATTTAATCATCTAATTTAATTATTAAATTAAATTAGAATAATCACATCAAATCACATTTAAATAACATTTAACATAAATTCTTTCACCATAACTTTATAAATTATTTATTTTACTCCATAAATAAATTAATAAAAATATTTATATAATTCAATAAATATTTTTATTTAATCACAAAAATTGCATTCGTTACATCCTTCCCTCCTTAAAAGGATTCTGTCCCCAGAATCACAACGCAATTAATTCGATCGTTACATTCTCTCCTCCTTACAAAGATTTTGTCCCCAGAATCGCGATACAAATATTAAACAAACAATTGAGGATAACTCTGCATCATTTTCTCTTCGAGTTCCCACGTAGCTTCTTCAGCACTGTGGTTCCTCTAGATTACCTTAACAGAAGGTATCACTTTATTTCTGAGAATCTGTTCTTTCCTGTCCACTATCTGTACAGGTATCTCTTCATAGGATAAATCTTTCTCAAACTGTATTGGTTCATATTCTATTACATGTTTATAATCAGACTTATACGGTCGTAGCACCGATATGTGAAAGACATTATGAATGTGGTCTAACTCGGGAGGTAAAGCTACCTCATAAGCTACCTCACCCACTCTTTTTAGCACCTCAAAGGGTCCAATAAACCGCGGACTGAGTTTACCCTTTTTTCCAAATCTGATTTTTCCTTTCCAGGGAGATACTTTGAGAAACACAAAACTCCCGACGTCAAATTCACGATTTTGACGATGTTGATCCGCATATTTCTTCTGCCTGTCTTGAGCAGCTAACAATTTGGCTCTTATCACATTGACAATTTCAGCAGTTTGTTGTACTAGCTCGGGTCCCAATAAGCGACGTTCACCAACGTCGTCCCAACATAACGGCGTTCTACACTTCCTCCCATACAACGCTTCATATGGCGGCATTCCAATACTCGCGTGATAACTATTATTATAGGCAAACTCGACCAGAGGTAAATGATCATCCCAGTTACCCTTAAAATCCATAACGCACGCTCTCAGCATATCCTCCAACGTTTGAATTGTTCTTTCACTCTGGCCATCGGTTTGAGGATAATAAGCTGTACTCATTCTCAACTGCGTTCCCAAACAAGCCTGCAGACTCCTCCAAAATTTTGATGTGAAACGTGGATCTCTGTCCGACACAATTGATACTGGAACACCGTGCCTCGAAATAATTTCCTTGACGTATAATTTGGCAAGTCGATCCAGGGTGAATCTGATTTTGATCGGCAAGAAATGCGCTGATTTCGCCAATCTGTCAACTATGACCCATATTGCGTCATAACCCTTCTGAGTAGTTGGAAGCCCTACCACAAAGTCTATTGTGATATGCTCCCACTTCCATTCTGGTATCTCCAAGGGCTGTAACAAACCACTTGGTCGTTGATGTGAGAAGTTAAACACTTGGCAACACACTCAGCAACTTCCCTTTTCATGTTTGGCCACTAGAAATGTTGGCGAAGATCCTGGTACATCTTTGTACTTCCCGGGTGAATCGAAAATCTTGAACTATGAGCTTCCTTCAAAATCTCCTCTCTGATCTCCAGCACTGACGGAGCCCAGATTCTGCCTTCAAATCTCAGCAACCCTTCGGTGTCGATTTTGTATTTAAGCTCTTCTCCCTCAAGCACTCTTTTCCGAATCTTAACACATTCCTCATCCTGAAGTTGCGCTTCCTTCACTTTTCTCACCAAAGTTGGTTGAGTTTCCATCTGAAACAATTTTTCATTAGACTCTGCCAGACCCTTCACCTCTAACTCCAATTTAGCCATTTCCACTACGAGCTTCTCCTGAGCAGTTAATAAAAATAGTTTCTCCCGACCTTTTCTACTCAAAGCGTCGACAACCACATTAGCCTTCCATGGATGGTATAGAATGTCGCAATCATAGTCTTTGATCAATTCTATCCATCTCCTCTGCTGCATATTCAAATCCTTCTATGTGAAAATATACTTCAGACTTTTATGGTCTGTATATATTTCACACTTCTCCCCATAGAGATAGTGCCTCCAGATTTTTAAAGCAAACACCACGGCTGCTAACTCCAAATCATGGGTCGGATACCCTTTTTCATAGTCTTTTAGTTGGCGCGATGCATATGCAATAACCTTACCATTCTGCATAAGCACACAACCAAGTCCTTTATGCGATGCGTCGCTATATACCACAAAATTTTCTGTATCATCTGGCAAAGACAACACAGGTGTCGAACTTAGTCTCTTCTTTAGCTCTTGGAAACTCTCTTCGCACTTCTCCGTCCAAACGAACTTCACTGATTTTCTTGTTAAATTCGTCAACGGAGTGGCGATCCTGGAGAAATCTTGAATAAAACGCCTGTAATAACCTGCCAAACTTAGGAAACTCCTCACTTCTGACGGTGTTTTAGGCTGATCCCAGTTAATCACAGCTTCAACTTTTGATGGATCTACCGATATGTCGTCCTTATCAATCACATGCCCAAGAAATTACACACGCTCTAACCAAAATTCGTATTTTGAAAATTTTGCATACAATTTCTCTTTCCTTAACGTCTCCAGTGTCACCCTTAAATGCTCCTCGTGTTCTTCCTGAGTTTTGGAGTAGACCAGAATGTCGTCTATGAATACCACTATAAACTTATCCAAAAATGGTTTGAATACTCTATTCATTAAATCCATAAACGCTGTAGGTGCGTTTGTTAAACCAAATGACATAACCAAAAACTCATAGTGACCATATCTAGTTCGAAATGCGGTCTTTGGTATGTCCTCCTTTCTCACCTTTAACTGATGGTACCCACTTCGCAGATCTTTCTTTGAAAAATATCTTGCTTCCTTCAATTGGTCAAACAGGTCATCGATCCTTGGCAACGGATACTTGTTTTTAATCGTGACCTTATTCAACTCTCTATAATCAATGCAAAGACGCATTGATCCGTCCTTCTTCTTCACGAATAACACCGACGCTCCCCACAGCGAAACGCTCGGTTGAATATACTTTTTATCCAACAACTCTTGCAATTGCACCATCAACTCCTTCATTTCTATCGGAGCCATTCGGTATGGGGCTTTTGATATAGGGGGTTGTACCCGGTGCTAAATCAATTACAAACTCTATTTCCCTATCTGGTGGTAATCCTGGAAAATCATCAGGAAACACATCCGCAAAATCCTTAACTACCGGTATCTCCTCCAGCTTTGCACTCATCTTTTGAGTATCAACTATGTAGGCTACATATCCTACACATCCTTGTCTCAACATTTTTCTGGCCTGTATCACCGTTAGACAACTCGTTAGTGTAGGTGACTTGCTGCTATAAAACACTACCTTTGACGGAGTCATAAGGTTCACACACTTCTTTTGACAGTCAATAACTGCCCCATGATTGAACAACTAATCCATTCCCAAAATAACGTCAAACTCCCCAAGACGAATTGGGATTAAATTTACTGTCATTACATGACCCTTAATATCTATCTGACAGTTCTTGTGGATAAACTTAACGGGAATCACTTCCTTATTCGTAATTTCTATATTCATAGGGTAATCTAACTCTTCCTGAACTCTAATTTCCTAGCAAAATCATCGGATATAAATGAACAAGTAGCACCCGAATCAAAAAATACGTAAGCATTTACACTATTGACCGGAATGATACCTAATATTATATCCTTTGACTGCACAACATCCTGCACCGTCATGTTAAATGTTCGAGCGGTTAGGTCGATTAGGCTGCGTCGGTCCTGTGATAGTCAGATTGCCACCACTGTTGTTCCCCTTTCCTGCACTAGCTCCACCTGTAGTTTTCTTAGGGCAATCCCGAGCAAAGTGATCCTTCGACCCACAAATAAAACATGCACCCTTCTTCGGACTAGGGCAATTCGGTGCGATATGACCCTCCTAACAGCAGTTAAAGCATACTCTCTTACCTTTCAAACAAATACCCACATGGCTCTTTCCGCAGTTACTGCATACCTCCACCTTCTTTTCTGGCTTCCCTGCTGACTGGTACTAGAGTTATTATCACTCCACTTCCTCTTTTGATTGCTGCCACCATGGCTAGCACTTACCTTATTATCATTCTCACTCTTCTTTTTCTTATGCTCTTGATTGTATTTAGACAGAGCATCACTCCCTCCTTCAGAGATAATCGCCTTTTCTAACACTGCCGCAAATGAATTCAGTTGAAACATCGATACTCGGCTATACAGCCAGGGCTTCAGTCCCTGCTCAAACCTTCTAGCCTTTCGCTCATCCGTGTTGACTTGATATGGCGCAAAAATCTGAAAGCTCAATAGAATGCTTAGCTCAAGAACTGAATATAGATTCAAGGATAAAAGTGTATCTGAGGGTCACAAGACCTCGAACTATGTTCTAGGTTAACAAGTATTTCTACCGTAACCTTTAACACTCTTATAGACTATGGACCATCCATCTCGTACTCAGGGGGATCAGCCCTTTGTACAATGTATTGTGCACAAACATTTTAACGCTGTCGCGTAATTAATCCCCTATATTAGGGTTGGTTTATTCTCAATTTAGCATCAGAATCCGTACCAAAAAGGAACTTGATTCGGATCAATTTTAAAATATTCTAAGTCTTATAGATACGCTCATCAACTAAGGGACTAGCTGAATCAATTAAGGTTTGCTAGTCACTAAACAATTGATTCATCAATAAAGTTTGTACAATAGAAATTCTGTTCAAAGTTTGAATAACGATCAATGATTGAACAATAAATGACTGGAGTAAATATAAAAGCTTGCCATGATAACTACCTTGCCTGAACAATAATAAGCTAAGGTTGATAAGCTTTCTTAATGAAAGTAAACTTGCTTTAAGGAAGGAATAACAAGTTTAAGGGAGGAAAAATTTGCCTCATGCGTATATTACAGATTAAATAATTCACGTTCTTTAATCGACCTATACATTTCGATTATAAAATGGTAACAATAATTAGTTACAGAACAACATACACTTTAAGATTCGATCTTATCCTATTTCATTATAACATCTCGATTGTCATTCGATAATCATTAAGTACTTGCTTAACAACCATCGTGGTATCTTATTAGTCACTTTATACCTTAATTTAAGTTTTAAGCTTATTTATAGCTCATAGTAAAATCACAAAGAAAAATAAAAAAATAAAATTTCAGTACTGTTCATTCGCCGGGGCGAGAATTTACTTAACAAAAATCTCGTCGGGGCGAAGATTTCCTTAACAATATTCTCGCCGGGGCGAAGATTTCCAGTTCAATATTCTCGCCGGGGCGAGAAACTCGGCAGTCATCTTCTACAGTTCGCGAACCAGTGAAAACTTAGGCCAAAATTTTCCAAATTCTACCATCCAACAAATAAATTAAACACACCCAGACATCAAACATGTTATAAAACAATTACCCAACATATTTTCTAACCAATTTAACCATTATAATACACCTAATCAACTAACTAGAACCCAAAAATTCACTGTTTAAACAAAATACTAATGTTTTAGCCATATCAATGAAATCAACAACTGTAAATCCATCTCTAAACCATTTTAATTCATTCTACTTACATTCTTTTCATTTTTCATTATATAATCATAATCAAATGCCAATTTACCAGTTAATAATCAACTTGTACATCAATTTTTATACATATATGCCATACATGAAAGTAAAGCTCTGTAAAACCAAAAACTCAATTCTAAAGCATGCTTTCATGGATTAATTCATTCAAATTGGTTTATAATTATCACATAATCACTAATACATGCTTACTATCAACCATAACCAAGTAATTCATGTATTTAGCATATGAATTCTCCTACATGGAAATAAAAATCATATACACTGAACAGAAAACTACTAACAAAATTTAAAAAAAAATTATACCTTCAAGCTATGTATGATTCCTAGCTTCCCCCTTCTTCTTGATTCTCTCAATTCTTCTCTCCAATTTTTAACAGAGAAATTCTTCTTTCTAAACTTCTTTGCTAAACTCTGTTTTTTTTAACAGCTAATGAACCCAAAGAGTTAGGCAAAGGGTTAGGCCTTGTTTGGCAAACCCAAAGAAAAATAATCTATTTTTACCAACCAAGGGTCACAAGGCCTTGTTTGGTTTATCTAAATAAAACCATTTTCCATTTATTTTAATAATCCATTTTACTATATAGTTTTAATTGTCACACTTTTAATTTAATTAAACTTATTATTAAATAAATTCAATTAAACCTTAATTAACAATTCTATTTAACCAATAACAATAATACTAAATAAATTATCCTATTCAAATAAATCCTTTATTCAAATAAATCATTTAATTATTAAATTAAATTAGAATAATCACATCAAAATCACATTTAAATAACATTTAACATAAATTCTTTTCACCATAACTTTATAAATTATTTATTTTACTCCATAAATAAATTAATAAAAATATTTATATTAATTCAATAAATATTTTTATTTAATCACAAAAAATTGCATTCGTTACAGTGTTGATAGACACGAAGAGATAGTCTCAGGGTTAATACAACAATCAACCGAAGACCTAGAGGCTTGCCCAACTTTCGGACATTCATAGCTGAAGGTTTGTTAGAGTTTGAGAGGGGTGCAACTCTCCGATTGAGGACATTCCTCCAGAGTACTCAGAAGGAAAAGCCGAGCTAATAAGGGATGTCGTGATACATTCGACGACTTAGAGTGTCAGGTGCTTAGGTATCCCGCAGAGGAAAGGAAGGTGGATTATATGATAAATCGATCAGTGGTATGCCACATGGTCCAGGATGCTTATAAAGAGACGCGTGATCGTTCAGTCTAGTATAGTACTTAAGTTTATTTTTCGCAATTTGTATTATAAAGATTTTGGGTTGTAAAATAGGGAATCCCTTGTACTAACTAGTGGTAGTATAACCCACTAGTTGAATATGTAAACTTTTCGTATGTGATATACAAGTTGTGTTTATACAAATCAAGTTGTTAATTCTGTGTGTAGTATATACTTGTATTTATACTTGTCTTTTCTTTTATTTATAGAATCATGGCATCAGGAAGAAGAAACCAGACCAGAAATAAGACTAATGAACCAAACCCCCACCCAACAACTAGTAGACATACTCTTAAAGATTGTTTGATCTTGGGATAGTTGATATAAATAGCAGTGATGCTATCTTTCTATGTTTAAGACTTTTGAATTAATGAAATATCAGTTTTATTGAAGATGTTATGTGATAAATGTTTTAAACCTGAATTGTTTGAGTTAAATATTGAACACTTAAGAAATTGAGTGTTAATCTAATAAGCGCATATTCTTGAACAGAAAATGCCGCCGAGATGCCAACCAACATCAACAAGCTTAGGAGAGCTCTAACAATAACAACAACGACGCCAATGCTAATCCTGTACAGCAGTTGGTGAACCTTTTGGCTAGAGCACTTGCGAATCAGCCGCAAGCTCCACTAGTGACGTTATTTTAAGGATTTCAAAGCGGTAGGACTGCCAGAATTTAGGGGTTCCCTGAACCCGATCGAAGCCCAAACTTGGGCGATGGAAATGGAGAAAGTATTTTGACGTTGCTAGGGTTAGTGAGGATCAAAAGACTGCTTTTGCAACGTTTATGCTTAAGTCAGAGGCCCAGATACTTGTGGCAAGCGAATTAAGGTGCGAGGAGGTCAATGTGTGATTGCCCTGGGAGAGGTTTAAGGAGATGTTCTTTGAGATGTACTTTCTGACGAGCTCGCGTAATCAAATGGGGATTCAATTCCTAGAGCTGAAGTAGGGTACCATGGACTATACCGGAATACGCTGCGAAATTTAATAGGTTTGGCTAGGTTCGTAACTTACCAAGTGAAACACCGATGAGAGGAAGGCGAGGAGAATTCGAACAGGGATTGAAGCCGTGGTTGTACAGCAAGGTGTCAATGTTCCAATTGAACACTTTTACCGAAGTGTTGGAAAAGGCGATTATCGCAGAAGGCGAGAGTGGATGCTTTGACTAAGTATAAACCAAGAGTAGAAGAAGAAGAAGAAGGGTGAAAATGAGAATAATAAGGCAAGTGGTAGTAGCAGTCGTGGTCACAACCAGAAGAGGAAGTGGAATGATAGTGGATCTGCTGGAAATCAACAGGGAGGTCAGAAGAAGAAAGTGGAAGCGTGTATTACATGCGGGAAGAACCATGCGGGGATTTGTCTGAAGGGGAAAAGGGTGTGCTACAATTGCAATCAGGAGGGCTACATAGCGTCGAATTGTCCGAATCCCAAAGAAGGTGTGCTTGTTTCACATGCGGATCAAAAGATCATCTAGCTAAAGATTGTCCTAAAAAGGCAGCAGGAGGAGCAGGAGCAGGAGGGAATAAGGGGAACAGTGGTGGCAGGCAGTACATTAACCATAACCGGATCAGCACCAACAAACTGAACCTACTGCCAGAACTTTCAACATGACCGTGCAAGATGTCGTTGCAGTCTTCGCGATGTGGTGTTCTGGTATCATTCTGATCAATAATATAGATGCTTATGTCGGGTGCTACTTGTTCATTTAGAATTGCCTAGGGAGGAATTAGATTACCCTTTGAACATAGAAATTATGAATAGGGAGGTAATTCTTGTTAGGTACGTACACAAGAATTGTAGGGTGAATATTAAGGGAAACGTGATGACATTAGATCTGATCCCAATTAAACTAGGGGAATTCGACGTTATTTTGGGAATGGATTGGCTATTCAATTATGGAGCAATAATTGATTGCCAAATAAACGTATTAACCTTATGACTCTGTCAAAGGTAGTATTTTACGGCAGCAAGTTGCCTAGACAAGCGAGTTGTCTGACGATGATGCAGGCCAGGAAGTTGTTAAGACAAGGCTGTGTGGGATACTTAGCCTACATAGTTGATACTCGAAAAGTGAGTCTGAAATTAGAAGAGATACCTGTCGTAAGGGACTTTGTAGACGTCTTTCCAGACGATTTACCAGGACTTTTCGCCAGATAGAGAAGTTGAGTTTGTAATCGATTTGGTGCCAGGGAACTGTCCTGATATCGAAAAGCTCCATACCGTTATGGCCCTAGTAGAGATGAAAGAATTAATGGTACAATTGCAAGAACTTTTAGATAAGAAGTATATTCAGCCGAACGTTATCGCCGTGTGGGAGCGCCAGTGTTGTTTGTTAAAAAGAAAGACGGATCGATGCGACTTTGCATTGATTACAGGGAGTTGAAACAAGATCACGATTAAAAATAAAATATCCATTACCAAGAATCGACGACTTGTTTGATCAGTTGAAAGGAGCTAGATATTTCTCGAAGATAGATTTGAGGAGTGGGTATCATCAGTTGAAGGTGAGGAAGGAAGATGTACCGAAGACAGCGTTCAGGACTCGTTATGGTCATTACGAGTTTTTGGTGATGTCATTTGGTCTAACGAATGCTCCTGCAACATTCATGGACTTAATGGATAGCGTGTTTAAGCTGTTTTTGGACAAGTTTATAGTAGTATTCATTGATGATATTCTAATTTTATTCCAAAACCAAGGAAAGAGCATGCAGAACATTTGAAGTTGTAACCGCCGGGTAGTAAAGTTGGCCGCCAGTGGTTCAAATGGAAGGCCCCCCCCGGGGCGGAACCTGTAAAACTCGGACGTCCTAGGATCAAATCCCACTTGCAACAATTTGTTAGCGGCCACAGAGTCGTACATTTTCAGGGCCAATAAGCCATGTCTTAGGCGGTGAGGGTTAGCCTGTTACGCAAATGCCTGGCAGGGGTGGGAGGTAGAGAGTAGGACTTAGTCCGACTTGCGGGTTGGGACTTCCACATTATCAAAAAAAAAAAAACATTTTGAAGTTGACATTGGAAGCATTAAGAAGAAGAGAACGTGTGTACGCTAAATTTTCAAAGTGTTGAATTCTGGATTTAGACACGAGTACAAATTTCTTGGGACATGCTTGTGATTGACAATGAATGGGATTTCGGATGGATTCCGTCAAAGGTTGAAGCACATGCTTAACTGGGATCAGCCGAAACACACCCATCGGAAAGTAAGAAGTTTCCTCAGTATTGGCAGGTTTAACTACAGGAGATTTATTCAGTGGAATTTTTCCAAAATCGCAAACTCCAGTTTAACCAAATTTATTTGAACTAGGAAGACGTGAGTTGGAAAGTAATCGTTTGGACAAAGAACGAGTCAGTGATGTTGAAAAGTTTTCAAGAATTAAAGAATGTGGTTGAGTACGACGCCTGTGATGTTCTCTACCCGGGATAGCACAGGATAATTTTTGTGGTGTACAGTGATGCGTCGCCAAATTAAAGGGACTAGGCTGTGTTGCTATATGCAGAACGGATAAGGTCATTGCGTTATGCGTCACTGGACAATTAAAGGGACTACCTGAGAAGGGAGGTAATCTCCTACCATGATTTGGGAAGTTATGGTTAGCCCACGGTTGGGTGTTTGCTTTAAAGTAGCTATGGAGGTATCTACGACTTTACGGCAGTAGTGATCATTAGAAGCTGATGAAGGTGTGATGCAATATATCATACAAAACCACAAAAGTCTGAAATATATTTTTACACAAATAGGATCTGAACATGCGTTCAGAGGAGATGGTTTGGAATTGATTAAAGGGATTACAACTGCGAAAATTTTATACCATCTGGGTCAAAAAAAAATTAAAGCGAACGTGGTTGGCCTGACTGCTCTCTTAAGTAGAAAGGGACAGAAGAAAATTTGTTTATGATTGCCACTCAAGAGGAGCTCAATTACAGCAATTGGCGTAAACTAGGTGTTGTAGGATTAAAATTTTCCGCTAGGGAGTGTGATGAAAAATTATTTTAATTGAGAATCGCGTTCAACTTTGGTGGGATAAGGTTAAGGATAGCACACAATTCAGGACGAAAGAATGTTGATAGAGGTTAGGAAAAGAATATCAGTGAGGTGATGAAGCGAAATTTCAAAGTGGTATAATGAGGGAGGAGTATTAAGATTTGAGGGAAGAATTTGGGTTCCGCCAGTACAAGAGGTTAAGGAGGAAAATTTTGAGCGGAGGTCTCATAATTCAAGATATTCGATTCATTCGTGTAGTGACGAAGATGTACCAAGATCATCGACAATTATTTTTGGTTGGCCGAATATGAAGAGAGACGTTTGCCGATTGTGTAGCCAAGTGTTTGACATGTCAGAAAGTTAAAGCGGAACAATCTGAGACCAAGTGGGGCTATTACAACCGTTTAGAAATCCCAAAATGGAAATGGGAGCACAAAACCATTGGATTTCGTAGTTAGGTCTTCCGACAACTCTGAAAGGTTTCGACGCATTATGGGTCAGCGTAGATCGACTGACGAAATCAACACATTTTTTACCGATCAAGATCAGATTCCACCTAGATCAGTTGGCGAAGTTGTATGTGAAGGAGAATTGTTTTCGAAGCACGGTGTTCCAATATCTATTATCTCAGATAGGGATCAGCGCTTCACATTGAACTTCTGGAAACGGACTACAGGAATGCATGGGAACGCAGTGTTCGTATGAGTACGGCCATATCATCCACAGACCGATTCACGAACAGAGCGATAGAACAATTCAAACATTGGATATTTATGTTACGGAGCATGCATCATGGATTTTAAGGGAAAATGTGGGATGAATCTTCTACCATTGGCGTGGATTTTGCTTAACTATAACAGTTTTACCACGCAAGTATTGGCATGCCGCCTTATGAAGCGTTGTACGGTAGAAAAGAAAGTGCAGAACTCCATTGTCGTTGGGATGAATTGTTGGCAATCGTCAATTGCTTTGTTTAGGACCAGAACTTGTTTGCAACAGACCGCAGATATTCGTCACTGTAATTAGGATAAGATTGATAGCAGATCAGGATAGACAGAAGAAATATTGTCGATCAACATCGTAAGAATCGAGAGTTTGAGTCTGTAGTAGTTACGTGTGTCTTGAAAGTATCTCCCTAGAAAGGGAATAGTAACGTTTTGGAAAGAAGCGGAAAAAATGGAGCCCGAGGTTCATTGGACCCTTTGAAAGTGTTTAAGAAACAGTTGGTGAGGTCGCATATGAGGTAGTTTTTTATTAACCTCCAGTGTTTGGAAACACATCCATAATGTCTTTCATGTCTCGGTGTTTACGACCATACAAACCCTACTAACACAGAGCAAAATGAGATAGAGTATGGAACCCCTACAAGTTGAGAAAGACATTTATCCTTAAGAAGAAGAGGCTTGTTCAGCAATAAGTTGACCAAGCGAAAGAAGGCAAGTGGCTAAAGAAAAAAAATTATCACCTACTGAAAAGTTAAAAGGTGATCTGGAGGAACCCATAAACGCTGAAGAAGCAAAAGCACGACGTGGGGAACTCGAAGATCAGATGATAGAGGAACATATTATCCCTCAATTAATTATTCTTAATCTATGTGTAGCGATTCTGGGGACCAGAATCTTTAAGTAATTGGGGTGAGAATGTAACGGGACGAGTTAATTTTGAGTCGTGATATTCTGGTGGACATAAATCCTGTAATAAGGGGGGAAAGATGTGACGAAGCGCGCATTTTGTAATTTAATTTAAATATTCTATCTGGACATTGAATAAATATTTTTTGATGATTTGATTGTTGATTTAATTGATTAAATTGATGAAAATAGGGGTAGATTAATTTAATTATATGTGTTAGCATTAATTAAATTATTGTGGAGAATTTTATATTTAAAGTAAGTGTTTAGTTAAGTTTATTTGATTAAATATGCAATTTATTTAAATAAGTATTATTTAAATAACAGGCATGATGTTATTTTTAATTAATTTAATATTAATATTAGAATTTTAATAATTTGTCATTATTAATAAAGGAGAATTTTATTTGTGTGATTATGTGACTTAATGTAGAATTATTCGATTTTATTTAATTTTTGATTTAAAAATATAATTATTTAACTGATTAAATATGTGACATGAACTATAGTATAAAACAATTTATTTAAATAAATTAGAAATGAGGAATAAAGGCACCAGCCAAACATGGCCTTAGTAGGAGTTGTTCGCCGAGTTATTAACATGACACCACCATGTACTGTCAGATTAAATCTCACGTAGTTCATTATACACATTCTATTATCAGTATTTCTAAAACATGAGTAAACAGAGAAAAAAAGAAGAATTGAGAGGATTTAGAGAATTGATAAGAAAGTCCAATCAATTGTCTGCATAATCCAAGCACTAATCAAGGTAACTCCTTAATTTCACACTTTAATTTGTATTTTTAATGAGTTTTAGTTCCCTGAAAACAGTATACTGTATTTTCTGTAATTTGAATTCTATGGCTAAATCTTTAAATAACTTGATGTTAAATGTTAGTAAGTCATGGGTAAATTATATGTATTTTATATGATTAATATAAGATTTAGAGTATGAAAATCCATGAAATACATATTTATGTTAGTGTTCTGGAAGTTACAGAGTAGTTTAGCATATGAATATGAACTGTATGGGTATCGGAATTGATGTCTGTTGTTGTTAGTTAATTGGTTAAATTGATAATTTATTTTGTTTATGCATGTAAAAATGAAGAAAACAAGATTTAAACGGGTTAATTTGGTGTCATAAACACGAACCTGTTATGTGTGATTTCATGGGAAATTAAAGAAACTTTGATAAAATGATAAAAACCAACAAATTTTGATTCTTAAAGATTCCATCATGGTTTAATATATTATAATATGGCGATTTAAATTGTTAGAATCCATGCTAGAGAGCAGGCTTGGGTAACGATTATATATTAATTATAGTAATTGGGGTATGTTTTATTTGATGTATAATAAGAAGATTAGAAAGTTTTTGGCCTTTTCTCTGCATTTTTCGTGAACTGCATAATACTAGAATTTCCTGTTTCATCGCCCCGGCGAGCTCAATGAACTGAGTTTCTCTCCCCGGCGGGTGGCTCGCCGGCGAAGCTCATTGAACTGAGTTTTCTCGCAGCCTCGGCGAGAGAAATTTTGTGAAGGAAATCTCAAGCCCCGGAACGAGCTCATTGTAGGAATTGTTAAACTTTTTATTTCTTTGTAGTTATGCTAGGTCACCTTATGCATTTTTAAAACTTAGATTAATGTGTTGAACGAATAACCAAGATGTTGAGTTGGGATACTGAGGCATATATACGCTGATTATATAATTATAAGAAGAACGATGAAAACCCTAACTTAAGCGTTGAGTGATAGGGATTCTTTTAAGTACGATACGGGCTCAGGCATTTAAGGCCTTACAAACTTCTGAATTGAGATTGATAACCAGAAAACACTTTAGATATTAAAATGAAAATTGGATGTGAATGAGTCCGGAAGTGTTTATAATACTGTATAACAGAATTTTTGTTACTCTCGTCTTTATAAAACCGGATGGTATACAGGTTGATTAAAGAGACGTGAAATTTTAATTTGTGAATCTACGCACAAGGCAATTTTTAACGCGCTTATATCTTTTAATTTTTTCCATCGAAAACAAGTTTACTACTCCTAATCTTTTTATTTCGTTGCAAAGCAAGTATCTTATCCTTAATTAATTATTTCTAAACGTAAGTTCCAGAACTTCATTCTTTTATCATGGCAAGCTTTATAATAGCTATTAACTTACTTTGAGCAAGTTCTTAATTCTAGTTCATTTAATTGTATCTCTTGTGCGATTGAGTCTTTGATTCTCGAAATTATCAGTTACATTTTTATTGAACCTTGATTGACTATACGAACCCTTATTGATCTCGACTAGTCCATAGTTGATAGAGGGCGTCGAGTCTAAATTCTAGAAACGGTTATTGTGAATGTATAATTCCCCCAACCTAAGCTTCCTTTGGTGCGGAACTCCGATATCAAACTGAGATGAACAACCTTTATAGCAAGGGGATTTTATTTAGCAGCGTTAGGTCGTTAGATGTTGTGGCACTAACATGGTACAAAGGGCTGATCCCCCTAAGTACGAGAAGTAAGGTCCCATATAGTCTTACGACTGTTAAAGGTTTAAAGTAGAAATACTTGATAACCTGATGTAGAACATACCCCAAATTTTTGCGTTTCCTTCTACTTAACCAACCTATGACATGGACAGGCGGCGAAATCGTCAATTGAAGCGCCAGGCTTGGGCGGGAGCAAAGGAGCGGCGCACCGGGCAAAAACCCAGGGCAGGCATTTCCGAATGAGGTGGCACAGTCTCCCGGGCAAATTTCCGGGACTGCAGAACACACGAGCCAGTCAACGAAAACCGACGTTGCGACGCACGAAAATCGGAGGCGTGGCACGAAAATCGAGAAAGTCAAGCCCGCCAGCACGCGGATAGATCTGGGGCGGCCAACAGTGGGTGCGCCAGCACGGAAAACCAAGAACATCAGCACTACCAGCTGAGTGCGATGGGAGGCGTGCCAAGCTGGGCCAGGGGCCGTACTTTAAGCCATCTTCAGGGCAGGCATAGCAGGAGGTTCAGGCAAAAGATTTGAAAGAGGAAGAATTCCAGCGGAAAACAGCAGCAAAAATAAAACCGGACACTAGAGAGGAAAAAACACCATAATTTTGCAACAAAAATAGGAGAGTGAAAGGGCAGGAAAAAGTGAGGATTAATATCTCATTGAGGTTGATTGTATCACATATACGTCTCCTTCTATTCGAATGACAATCAATTCCACAAATCCCAGGTCTCGGATTACCATTGGCAAGGTGAAATCTCTTTTGTTTATATCAAATTCTACCATATTATTTGGTTGAATTAAATGTTAGGATTTCATGAAAAATATTGTGGAAGCAAGTGATTAGGAATATATTAGAGAGATGTTCCTTCGGAACAAAGTTCTTCCTAATAATCCGCTGATATCCATTGGGTGAGGTGTTGCTCGTATCAATAGCGATATATATATTAGATGGAATTGATCTATGTAGATTGTTAATTTTTGGATCCTTGTGGGGCGTTAAGTAATTCGGCCGTTGTTAGTTATGTTTATTGTATCTATTATGATGTTTGTGATAAATTGATGGATGTGAGCCTAGCGAGCGTGACACCATGGTCCGACATCCGATGATGGACAAATTTTGACGTATGTATATAGGAACAATGTACTCCTTCGTTGTAAAACATGTAAGCCGTCGGGCCTTAAAAATGACAGCTAAGGCGAGAATCGGGTTTAAGGCCCCCGTCATAGTGAAAAGTATGCGATTGTGGGCGTTCGGGGTTATTTTGATGGCTTACATGCCCATGGATAACCCCAACGCATTTTCATGGCTTGATTTGATTTACAACACAAAATTGATTTCAAAGTTAAAAGATTATGATTTTCCCCGGTAAAATCAATCAAATTAGGTTATTAGCATCACGAGGCTTGAAAAAAAGAGAAATGCTAATGAAATGTCGACTTTCTAATGTATAAACGAAAGAAAGCTAAAGAAAAATCGTTTTTCAAACATCACAAGAAATGGTTTTTGTGAAATAAATGACGTTTTATTAAATCCCGTTTGGGCATAGGGTTAAAGAGATTCTAGAAATTGCCCATCATTTCGAAGTACGAGGGCAACGTATAGATCTCCGATTCCTATTTTGACGAAGGTTTAAAACTCTTCCTTTTGCCATAACACCACCTAATGGAAATCTTGCATTGTTTTGACAAGTTAAAATCAAACCATTTCTAATAAAGCTTTCTCTGTGTATGCTGAAAAGACATTCCGAAGCGTTTTCAAGTTAAA